>WSFP011387680.1:0-28557 GCA_009831015.1 Picea engelmannii | reverse complement strand
AATTTTTCCACATCCCCTCGGAGCCCATTGCAAAAAAAAATACATCATCCACGAAAAGGAGGTGTGTTAGCTGTAAAGTGGGGGAAATATAAATACCATGGAACTCACCTCATATTTTTTCATCTTCGAGTGCTCTATCGAGTCCCTCTGTGACCATGAGGAAGAGGAGGGAAGATAGGGGGAAACCCTATCTAAGGCCTTATTCTGCATGAAAGAAAGGGGATACATCCCCATTGATAAGCATAGCAAAATATACGACCGCGATGCATCTCATCAACTGGTTGATGAAAGGCACTTCAAAACGTATATGGGTTAGTAGGAACCTGATACATAACTAAGTTACTCTATCATACTCGTTCAACAGGTCTATCTTTAAGACTGCTCCTTTTTCTTTCTTGGATTTTATACTGTAAATAACTTCCTATGCCACTCCAATAGCTTCATGAATATTTATTCCTTCTAGAAATCCAAATTGTTCTCTAGAAACTGAAGCAAAGAGAATAGACTTTGTTATTACAACAATTAATTTTTCCACTGCCTTGTATATGCAATTGCATAACGATATTGGTCTGAATTCTTCTAGAGTCTGAATTCTTCTAGAGTCTGGGGGGAGTCAAACTTAAGAATCGGGGCTATGAATGTGAAATTGAGGGGAGTGTGCATGTGACCTTTTGTGTGAGATTCCTACACCAATTTTTATAGCAAAAATTGCCATATCTATGCATTTGTGACATGGACCAACCCTTTTCCCTAGCTTGCTAATCAAAATCCCAACTTCCCTCATCAGAGTCACTTAAAAACCATGACTTTTGCTTATATCTACGGGTTTCCTTTGTGACACATACCCCCCCCCCTCTCTTCCTTTCTCTCTTTGGGGGATGATCGACCGCCTAGTCTAGGATCATTCAATCACTTGAGTCAGATCGAATCTTCAGTTCCCTGCTCAAACCCTATTCAATTTTCACAGATCCCTCTTTCCTGAAAGTGTATGTTCTACCAGACCCGCGACTCTTCCTTTCCCCCTTTGAAGAAATTTAACCACAGGCGCTAGCTCTCTGCGCTAGGCCCTTCTCCCATATGACCTCGGGCTGTGACCCGGGCCTAAACCTTAAAAGGTGCTTTGGGCTTCAGGCTTTAGCCTTTATCCTATTTCCCTGAACTCTGAATTAGCAAACACAACTGGTGCGAGGATCAACAGTCCCCGTCACTTCCTTAGATCCATGACGGTGATCTATTTTGGACTTTGTCCTTTGGGAGTCTTTTCGCTCTGCTCTCCTTTTTCTTTCGAAGCACCACTTCTCTGAAATACGTGGATCTCCGCCACATGTCCTTCTGGATCTAACGGTCCAAACTCGCTTCGCTCTTCGCGACTTTGTGAATATCACCCTTTGCTCTATGCAAATCTTTCGGAACTCTATCCCCCAGATCTTCTGACATTTCGCCACCTGTCTTCTCCGACGATGGGCATTCGCGCTTGGCTTTGAGACTTCAGGACTTCGAAAATTCCTTACTCTTGTGCACACTCAACACTTTTCTCACTGTTCGAGACTTGGACTGTTCTCAACCTCTTGCACTCCTTGTAGAAACTTTGTGTGCGATGACGCTAATTCTTTTAAGCTTTTGCTGGCTCGGACCTTTAAGGTTCTCGGCCCTCTTGCATCCTTCAAAGAAATTTTTGGTGCCCTCTTGTCAACTCAATGTTCTTTCTCCTGAGCTTGTAAGAAGAACCTACTTTATCTCTGGCGCACTCCTTGTGCTCGATTGAGCCTTCAGACAGCTTCTCGCAACACTTACCTGAGTGTTGGCCTGATGCACTCCTTGCATAGGTCTTACTCCTCTTCCCTTAAATCCTTTAGGTTTACCAAGGAAACTCCTTCATCCGCTCAATGCACACTTGCAGAGCTTCTCTCCCTCAGAGTGTTCAGTAACTCTGGGTTTCCCTCGATTTCTCCAACACTTCAGAATGTGTTGGTTCTCTGCATACTTTCACTTGCTCAAGTCCCTCATGGAAGAGTCCTACAGAGTGTTCAACAAATCTGTGCTACACTTACTTTTGTGCAGAATTTCCTCCAAGGTAGTCAACAACCTTGAGGTTCTCCCCTGAGTATGTGAGTTATCCTGGTGTTCCCTCCTAGCATGTTCTCCTTTGACTCGAAAGAGTTCAGATACACACTCCTTGCATTGGTTCATAGAGTTTCAACACACTGTCTCGCACTCCTTGCACTTAGCCTAAAGAACCCAAACATAATCCAACAAACTCACAGATAGAGGACTCTATATCTATCCCTACAAATGAAATCTAACATAAACATCTACAACATAAACACACCAATAAACATAAATGACATTCATCAATAACATCCATCACATAGGAAATTGCAAACAATGGAATCTGTTCTTTTATATTAATGACGAAATGTCAATTACAATATATGAGTTCAGACTGCAACTGAGTCTCAACTCTCAACTCTCCTCTTGGCTTACAATGATTTACAATCAATCTTCAGGAACCTCTCAATAAACTCTACTGGGCATATGTTACAAGGATTTATACAAGAGGGTCTCGACAAACCTTCCCTCCAAGATACACTACTGGTGTCTAATCACCATCAAAACGCCTATCTAATGAGGCAGATTACAATGAGTGGAAATCTAGTCCAAATCAGATCTAGATCCCTCCTACCTTCAACCATTTAAGGTGACCTCATCTACAGCCTGTGCGAAAGAACGACTTGGCTCTTCCAGCCTGATAGCATTAATTGGCTTAATTACATTTGAATTTTGAGGCAAAAATGAGAGGTTTGACACCTCTCCCCTCCTTGAATGTGTACCAACGCGCTAGACAACTGGCGCGTGTTGAGGTGGAGCGATGCTCCTGCATCATACTCAACTTCTATGAAAAATTCATGAGTTCCTACTCATGAGCTTCCCATCTCTATTCAAATCCTCCTGGATTCCAAAGTTTCCCCTGGAACTATCCTCTTGCTCCTTTGCTTTGTTGTTGTTTCCCTCCTGCTCTTGTAGGTTCTCTTATGCTCAACTTCCTCCCACTAACGGTTTCTTGTGTTGATCTCAACATCAACCTTCTTATCTCTTCTATCTCTTTGTCTAGCTTGTCAATTGGATGGCTCCCTTTATGTATCCTTCCCTGCTGCACTTCCTGCTTATAAATGGGTAGATCAATATGATCTCCCCTGCTACTTTCTCCATCTCCTGTGGCACTATCTTTCCACTCTACTGCAGACTCCAGTTTTGCAGGCTCCTTACTGAGATGCTGCTCAACTACCTCCTCTGGTAGGTTAGCTTCTGCGAGTTCTCCTGCTGGTACAACTCCAGCTTCTTCCAGATGTTCCTTAGACTGGCATGTTTCCTCTGGTTTGGCTATCTCTTGGCAGCCATCTTTTGGTTCTGGATTGCCCAACCAATCCTCAGACATCTTCAACTCTGTGTCCCACTAAGTGAGCAACTCGACTGGGTGCTCCTCTTCGGCTGAGGAAGAAATTAATATCTGCTCCTTCTTCTCTATGACTGTCTCAGCTTGTCGTCCTTCTACTGCTGCATCCGCAACGCATATGCTAGCCTATCCTTGGCTTCTTGACAAGAATATCTTGATTCCTCCAATGATCAGAACGCTACTCTGATCTTCCTTCGATGTGACAAAAGTATTTAAATTCTCATCATCTTCATTCGCGTGGCTTGCAACTCCACATGAATCTTCAAATGGATGAGGCCTTTATTCTGCCTCCTTTTCATCTGTCAACACCCCTTGCTGACATGAAATCTCAACCGAGCTCATCTCTTCTCCCTTTCCCACCTAGAAAATTGGGATGTTTCCTCTTCCCTCATGAAACTTTATGAGATCCACTGATCTCTTATCATTTCCCACCTAGAAATACATGAGACTTATGCCATATCTCTTTCCCTCATCACAGAGGTTCTCAATATGCCTCATCCACCTTTTGAACACATGTTGTTACCTTCTGGCCAACAACTTCTGAACATGCCACTTGGTTGTCTCTTTCAGAGGCCATTTGTACCTCCAACGTACCTTTTCCTCATGCTGCATATTCAATTCTAGCTTCTCCATATTTTCTTGGATTTCACTGAGCTCCTTGTCAAATTCAACTTTTCTCTTCTGCAGGAATTCTTCTCCTTGACTATGCTTATGTCTTTCAATAGCCATCTTTCTTCACCTTCAGTCCACCTAACTATCTACCATCTATTGCACACCTTGCAACAGTATCTACAGAGCATCACACTCCGTCTCTCTTCACCTTCTGTCTACAAGAGAATTTAAGCTTTGATACCACTCTGGCGTAGACCCCCCATCTCTTCCTTTCTCTCCTCGGGGGATGATCGACCTCCCGGTCTAGGATCATTCAATCACTTGAGTCAGATTGAATCTTTGGTTCCCTGTTGGAACCTTATTCAATTATCGCAGGTCCCTCTTTCCCCAAAGTGAAGGTTCTACTACACCCGCGACTCTTCCTTATCCCCTTTGAAGAAATTTAACAACAGGCGCTAGCTCTCTGTGCTAGGCCCTTCTCCCATATGAAATTGGGCTATGACTTGGGGCTAAACCCTAAAAGGCACTTCGGGCTTCAAGCTTCGACCTTTTCTCAACAACCAACTCCTATTTCCCTGAACTCCGAATTAGCGAACACAATTGGTGTGAGGATCAACGGTCCCCGTCACTTCCTTAGATCCACTACGGTGATCTTTTTTGAACTCCGACCTTCAGAAGTCTTTCCTCTATGCTCTCCTTTTTCTTCCAGAGCACCACTTCTCCGAAATATGTGGATCTCTGCCACATGTCCTTCTGGATCTAACGATCCATACTCACTCCGCTCTTCGCGACTTCGCAAAGATCACCCTTTTATCTATGCAAATCTTTTGGAACTCTATCTCCTAGATCTTTTGACCTTTCGCTACCTATATTCTCCTAACGATGGGAATTCCTACTTGGATTTGGGACTTCAGGACTTCGACAAGTCCTTACTCCTGTGCACACTCAACGCTTTTCTCATTGTCCAAGACTTGGACTGTGCTCAACCTCTTGCACTCCTTGCAGAAACTCTGCGCGCGACGACACTAATTGTTCTGAGATTTGCTGGCTTGAACCTTTAAGGTTCTCGACCCTCCTGCGTCCTTCAAAGAAATTTATGGTGCCCTACTAGCAACTCGATGCTCTTTCTCCTGAGCTTGTAAGATGAACCTACTTTTTCTCTGGCACACTCCTTGTTCTCGATTGAGCCTTCAAATGACTTCTCACAACACTTACCTAAGTGTTGGTCTGATGCACTCCTTGCATAGGTTTTACTCCTCTTCCCTAAAATCCTTCAGGTTTACCATGGTAACTCCTTCATCCGCTCAATACACACTTGAAAAGATTCTCTCCCTCGGACTGTTTAGTAACTCTGGGTTTCCCTCAATTTCTCCAACACTTCAGAATGTGTTGGTTCTTTGTACACTTTCTCCTGCTCAATGCCCTCCTGACAGAGTCCTACAGAGTGTTCAACAACTCTGTGCTACGCTTACTCCTGCACAGAATTTCCTCCAAAGTATTCAACAAACTTGAGGTTCTCCCTTAAGTATGTGAGTTATCCTAGTGTTCCCTCTTGACACGTTCTCCTCTTACTCGAAAGAGTTCAGATACACACTCCTTGCGTTGGCTCATAGAGTTTCAACACTTTGTTGCGCACTCCTTGCACTTAGCCTAAAGGACCCATAAATAATCCATCAAACTCACAGATACATGACTCTATATCTATCCCTGCATATGAAATCTAACATACACATATATAGCATAAACACACCAATAAACATAAATGACATTCATCGATAACATCCATCACACAGAAAATTGGAAACAGTGGAATCTGTTCTTTTATATTAAAGACATAATGTCAATTACAATATATGAGTCCAGACTGCAACTGAGTCTCAGCTCTCAACTCTCCTCTTAGCTTGCAATGATTTATAATCAATCTTCAACAACCTCCACTGGGGATATGTTACAAGGATTTATAAAAGAGGTGCTCGACAAACCTTCCCTCCAAGCTACAGAGTGGTGTCTAATCACCATCAAAATGCCTATCTAATGAGGCAGATTACAATGAGTGGAAATCTAGTCTGAATCGGATCTAGATCCCTCCTACCGTCAGCCACTTAAGGTGACCTCATCTATAGCCTGTCTGAAATCATGACTTGGCTCTTCCATCCTGACAACATTAATTGGCTTAATTACATTTGAATTTCGAGGAAAAAATGAGAGGGTGGGAACCTCTCCCCTCCTTGAATGCACACCAATGCGCTAGACAACGGGCACGTGATGAGGTGGAGCGATGCTCCTACATCACTTTTTGAAACATGTGTACATCCATTCCTTTCTAGCTTACAGCTCGCAGAATCCCTAAAAAATGTGAAAAATAAATAATTCCACATTTTCGGTCAGGGTTTCAGTTGGGCTTGTTTCCCAACCTCTTTGAGATCGTACCAAACAAAATTCAACCTCCTTATCCTCTCAAAGATGGTATAAATTCACCATTGAGGGCATAAATGAGGAAGAAGAAATGAGGTGCAAGATCACGCTGAAATTTTTTTAGCAAGCTTCCCTAAATCTCTTCATTCTATGAGTAGCATCCCATACCTGGAAACTCCTTTTCCAATGTTCCTTCCTTCTCTTTGTTGATATTTTACTTATGCAGCTAACAATTACAGTTCTTCTTTATTATTACAACCATTTAGCATATTAACTGCATATATAAGATCATTGAAAGAGAGGCAATCGTAGAAACATGATAAACACAAAGATTATCCTAGGAAACCCTCTAGGGGAAGAAAACCCAACAAAATTCCTCAATATAGATTAGCCAACCAAGAACAATGCTTCTATCCAAGAGAGAACTAACAAAGAAGAAGATCCTCCTCTAACCCTTCACTAGGAAAGGGTCCACTTAACCAAGATGTATCCAAGAGATAGACCAAAAACCTTCCTTGATGTCACACCTAGCTGCAATAGCTTCTCCTCCAAGGCTTGCACACTTTTCCTCTTGTTGCAGAGCTTATGAGTGTGTGTTCAAGTGACGTGCTATATTCCTTTATAAATAGTAGTTTGGCCTCCCTTAATTAGGTCTGGGTTGACCTATCACTTTACCCTCTTAATTTACATTTAATTTTCAAGGCACAATAGGGATGACTTTTACAAAGAAACAATAGGGCCTAATTAAAAGTATATAATATAATAATATTATTTAGGGTTTGTCTTGGTCAAATACAATAAGGATATCTTATGAAGCTACTCCATCTTCAACACTCCCTCTTAGCAAGGAAGGTATTCTTCTTGTCACGGTCAACATCACTGCTTCTACGCTTATGCATACTTGGTCACTGCCTTGTTGTCAATCACATATATATATCATAGAAAGTTCTTCACTTTCACTGGAGTAACGTACCATCTTGCGTTGGGGTTAAAAACCTGCACTGGGGTAGTGTACCAGCCTGCATTGGGGTTACCAACTTGCGTTGGGGTGGCGCACCAGCTTGCGTTGGGGTTACCAACATGCGTTGGGGTAGCGTACCAGCCTGCGTTGGGGTTACCAACCTGCGCTGGGGTAGATTTCTTCTATTGAGGATATCATCACTTCCCTCTACTGGGGAATACATCACTTCCCGCTACTGGGGAACGCATCACTTCCTTCTACTAGGGAACACATCACTTCCCACTACTGGGGAAGTCTTTCTGGATCACTCCAAGATTGTCTATGAAATAATCAAACTTGATTCTAGATAGGGGCTTGGTCAACACATCTACTACTTGTTCATTGGTGGAAATATATTGGAGTCTTACTGCTCCCTTCTGTACCATGTCCCAGACATAGTGGTATTTTATCTCGATATGATTGGACTTGTCATGACACTCTAGGTTCACTGACAACTTTATGCAACTCTGGTTGTCATAAAAGATACATGTTTCCTCCAATTTGAGATCAAACCATTTATGTAATCAACTTCCAATGCCACTTTGCTTCACTACAAGTTGACCATGTTGTCACATGTTGTGCCTCTACAAAAATGAGTGCCATACATGTCTTCTTCTCACTAAGCCACAAGATCACAACTGATCCCATACTAAAGCAACATCTGAATGTACTTTTCTGGTCTATGGCACTGCTTGCCCAATCTAAATCTACGTAGCCCTGCAATCTTATCTCCCAATCCAAGATATATCCGAGTCCATAATTGATTGTACCCTTTACGTGCCTCATCACATGTTTTTCCATAATCGAGTGAACATGTCTAGAATCAATCATGTACTGACTCAATGTGTTCACCATAAAACATGTATTTGTCCTTGTGTTCTTCAAATATATCAATGAACCAAATCTTCACATCAAATTGTACCAAAATGGTACACTTGCTCAGATGCAACTCAATCTTCTCAATCATGTGCTAGCTCTATGTGATTTTCACAAACCACTATCTATCTCACTGTCTGAGAGCATGTTCTATACTCTCTCTGCAACTGTTCCTTATGGAATTGGGACTCTGCACCTGCAACTTCTTTTTCTCAAACTGAGAATGACTGCTCCATTCTCACTGTAGTTGTTGAACTCTGAGAGTAGCTCCTCTACTCCATAACGATAATAGATTCATTTTATCCCTCTGAATCTCATACCGCATCGGCCTCTTTTAATGGATCATGGTTGTTCTATTTATACTTCTTCTGGTTACTGGAGAAAGTGTCTCATCATAGTCTTCTCCCTCTTGCTGGGAGAATCCTTTGGACACAAATCAGGCTTTCTACATATTTATACTGTTATATGCAACATGATTGATCTACTAAATCAATCTTGGAAGTCACCACTGATTTCCCTTCTGGTCTCAAGGAAAACTCCATATCCCAGTCCTTCTGACTAGATTCCTCCTATGTTACTAAAACAAGGGAATATTCCCAGGAGATTTCACATCTCCTAGAAGTCTCTGAATTTACGATCTAGTCTTCTCAACTCATGTAGGCATCTGTATATTAGTCCTGGAAGACGTCTCTTTTTCCCATATGATCCTCTCTGAGATCAGTCTCACTCTGAGTCTCCATGCTCCCTTTTAATCTTGACTCCCTCTGAGTCTATATAATCTTCAGAGCCATCTGCTCCCTCTAATATGGCTCATCAATGCTATATGGATTTGCAGCCTACAAAGTGTCATGGGACCATGCTGGTCTCTTTCTGGTTACTGCAATGATTCTGGCTAGGCCCTTCTGGATCTACTAACTCTTCCCGATGATTTGAAGAGTGGTCAACTACACTAAGTGATTTGTTCTTTCATCTTTGGAGCCTTCTGCTCCTCATGATCTTGTCTTCATATGAGATGTTTTGTATCTAGAAAAAGTAGCTTCTTCTTCTTCTTCTTCTTCTTCTTCTTCGGTACATGGATACATATGGTCATGTAAACAACTTGGATAGTATGCTCCATGCCTCGTCTAATATGTTGCCTCATGCAACCGTCACTATATCTCCCTCAGGGTTATCACACGTGACCTTCTTGGAACAAGAACAACAAGGGAGAAACAATAGACAAGAATAATACTCTTTATAATAATAATAATAAAAATAATTAGAACAATCGTCACAATAGCTCCTTAAGAGATATCACTTGTGACCTACCTGAAATAAGGGTCAAAATTAAGAAATACAATAATAAGAAATGAGAGCAACACTCTTCTAGTGTTGTGATCAATCATTCCTCCATGGTAACTTGGAAACAAAACAAGAAGTTTCTCCTAGGGGAGATGTTAGTTGTATCTAGTAAATGATTAGAATAAGAAAATAATGCTCACATGCTACCAAGTATTCAATAATAAAACTTTTCAAAGATTTCTATCACAACTATAGTGTTTACTTGTAATGTGGCAATTATCAAACTTGTTATGTGCAAATTTGAATCTTATCAACTTAATCAATCAAACCTGGAACCTGGAGTCTTGTCCTCAAGAATGAGTGTTTTTTATTTTCTTTTGAGTCTCCTTCACTCAAGATGACAAGTATTCTCTTCAACCTGTTATATTTACTAAGATAATATGATTTCTTGACATAAATCTAAGTTAGATAATAAACTCTATAATCTCAACCTTAATCAATCTGATACTTTGAATTTAATTTTGAATGATGGTTACTATGATAGTCATAACTTTAACAGATCAAAATACAATCTGTATGTTCATAAGATCACAATAATTCCATAACAAATAGAGTCATATAAATTTAATCAAACCTGGGGTGCATTGTTCCTATGAATGTGTTGGATCTGATATCCTTATGGATCTACGATTGTTGTTTAGAAAAAATATCTTTTCTCTTGCAAATACCCTTTAGAATAATGATACAATTTAAAGATATGTAGGTACATACCTCTGATAGTATTGATAGGTAGTGGCACCATTCGACAGCAGTGACAAGTAATAACGAACCTTTAAAACTTCAAAGGTGATGAAAATTGTAATCTAAAGGTATCTAGGGATTTTCTAGTGTAAGGCGCACTAAGACAATAAAAATCAGTCCCAACACTTCACAAAAACTTTCACTAGTGTTGGTAATGCAACTAGTGCTAGAACTACAACTGGTGTTGCAACTGGAATGAAGGAATTACATGAAGGAACTGGCACTGCAATAGTAACTAATACTGCAATTGCAACTGCAACAACAATTGATACTGCAACTGCAACTGCAATTTAGGGTTTTATGAGGAAACCCTAATTTCTCAATATTCAAATTTCAGAATTATGATCCAGGGACTAGATGTGCCCTTCTAGAGCGAGATCCTAGGTGATATTAGTTTCACCAACATCCTCCAACATAAGTAAAAACGTCACTGTTAGGGTTTATACAGAAACCCTAATTCTGCAGTAGTTGCAACACTGAAAAATGAATTTTGGAGAGGCTGCACTGAGGCTAGCCACTTCTTTATAAACTGGGAGTTGGTCTCTTTTAGGCCTTCTCTGATACCATGTTGATATTTACTTATGCATCAAATAGTTACAGTTCTTCTTTATTATTACAATCATTTATCATATTAACTGCAAATATAATATCACTGAAAGAGAGGCAATAATAAAAACAAGATAGACACAAAGATTATCCTCGGAAACCCTCTAGTGAAAGAAAACCCAACAAACTTCCTCAATATAGATTAGCCAACAAAGAACAATGCTCTCTCCAAGAGAGAACTAACAAATTAGAATATCCTCCTCTAACCATTCACTAAGAAAGGGTAGAACACCACGTAACCAAGATGTATCCAAGAGATAGACCAAAAACCCTCCTTAACGTCACACCTAGCTACACTAGCTTCTCTTCCAAGACTTGTGCACTTTTCCTCTTGTTGCAGAGCTTATGAGTGTGTGTTCAAGTGAGGCGCTAGCCTCCTTTATAAATAGTAGTTTGGCCTCCCTTAATTAGGTCTGGTTTGACCTGCCACTTTACCCTCTTAATTTACATTTAATTGTCAAGGCACAATATGGCCGACTTTTACAAAGGCACAATAGGACCTAATTAACAAATATAATATAATAATATTCTTTAGGGTTTTTCTTGGTCAAATACAATAAGGATATATTCTGAAGCTACTCAATCTTCAACATTCTTTATAACTATAGGGTGTGTTCCTATCCCTGTTGAGTTATCCAAGGAAGAGCCTCACCGCTTGAGTTGATGCTTGAAGGTCTTTGGAGGAACCCAAGGCAGTTGGATCCGAACCAATACCGAAGGATGAATCATATTGTAACTACCTTTCTCACATTTTTGGTAATAGAAGAGTTTTCTTTCCCTCCTATTGTGTGTTTATTGGTTCATTGTGATGTCATATGATAATTCCTTTCCTATATATTTGAATCCATGCACATGATATATGCTATTTGAATGTATAACTACCTTGAAGCAAACTATTCTTAGTTTCCTATTACAGGCTAATTCCGACCAATATCATGAGTGATTCAAGAAGTGAGAGTAGGGATCAACATCGAATGAAGGATTTAAGTTGTGAGACCTTCCCTTCTTTCTTTCTCTCTATGTCCTTATAAAAGTAGTTATTTCTTGTATGCATTGATATAAATAGGGTTTGGGTTTGTCTTCTGAATTCGATCTTTCTCTACTGTGACTTGACCCAAGGTCACGGGGGAAAAATCCCTTAAACACCAGTGTCTGAATTTCCATTCCTATTAGGTAGTATAGGCCTAAGAATAATTCTACAGTCCAGTCATCTAGACTTGGGATTTTTTCCTTCTGGAAAATATGAAGGACCTCCTTGAGATATTCTTCAGAGACGTATTCCATATGGGCTATATCATCTTCATCATTCACAAAGATCAGAAAGAAAAGAGCCATCTTGGAAATATCTACAATTGTGACCCACTCATTCACCTTAAACAAATTATGAAAGTGGCTCTTGCCAATATGAGTCAGTCCATCAAAGGAGGAGACTGCTCTTCCTGAGTGATCGGTTAGACTCCAAATATTATTTGAGAGTTTTCTTCCCTTTGCATAAGCTTGGAAATTTTTTGTGTTTTCATCTCCACATTCCATCCATAAAGCATGGATTTTGAGATGCCATGTTGCTTCTTTGTCATCCATAAGCTATCTTTTTTATTTTCCAAGATCAACAGAGCTTATTTTGATTTAGGAGTAGCATAGCCCCCCCTTGAGAGTCATAGCCTAATTGGAGGGCTTCTTCTATGTCGATTAGGTCCTATTCATCCCTCTGCCTCTTGTTGTGTTCCCATTCAACAATTTCCATTTTAACTCTCTTTAAGTTTGTTGCAAATTGGGTAGCAGCCAAATCCCATGATCGATGGTCATAAGCAACCCATAGATATTTGACGAGAGAGTAAAATCTTTCCTCCTTGAGCCAGGCCGAATTGAACATGAAAGGGATAGCCAGTTTTCTTATCCCACTTTCAATTTCCAAGAAAATAGGAGAGTGATCTGATTCACCTTCATTTCCTACCCATTGTCTCAATTGAAGAGGGGTCTCTAGCAATTTGTTTGATACAAGAAAGCGATCCATTCTCTTTCCAATTCTGTCATCCCCTACTCTCTTATTCATCCAAGTAGGATTTAGTTTGACCAGAGCTATATCTGATATATCTTTCTCTCCTAGGATGTGTATGAAAAAATTAGATAAGGGGTCAGGTTCTCGCCTTACGGCCCCACACTTCACTAGCTCCCACTGAGAAATTTAGGTCTCTACCTAAGATGAGGGCATCATAGTTAAAAATTGATTTTTTGAGCAGATATTCCCAAAAGGGGGCTTGGTATAGGTATGGCCCATAAACATTTAGCACCAAGAATACCATCCCCAAATATTCCAAGCAGATATCCATCCCTAGGCCATATTTAAACCCCCAAGAGTTTTGCATTTTAACATTACTAGTATTCCATACAATTGCTAAACACCCAGAATGACCATTATCATCTGCACCTATAAATATCCAGTGATTTAAAATGGACTCCAGTAAATTTATGGTCGTTGCTTCTCCCCCGAATGTTTCCTGAAGAAGAATAATATAAGGCTGCTTGGAATTCACCAACCTTTTGAGGGCCTATTTTTTGGAGGGACTCGCCACACCCCTACAACTGAAGAAGAGAAATTTCATCTAGAAACCCCTTATGTGGCTAATGATGCTCTAAGTTCCCCCAAAATGGATTGTTGTTTCTCGACTACCATGTCCACAAGTACCCTATTCTGGGATTTTGAAAAATGGGATTTCCTTCCATGACATTTACCTCCTGAGGGAGGCACTGGGTTTTTTTCCAGGCCCTCAATCCCTTTACTCATGGCTCCCAAGGAGGGAATAGATATATTCCTGTGCTAATGAACAACCACTTCATCTTCATAATTCATAGAGGACTCGACTTCTAATGTTACTGTTGCGGGGGAGACAAAGGCCTTTTCTTGGATTAAAGAACAGTGAGCTAAAGATGGTCCCGACAAAGAAAAAATTGACAGACCCAAGACCCCAGAGGGAAAGGAGAGATTTTTTAGAGGACCCAACCAGTCCATTCCCAAAAGAGTCAAACAATTTATCAAAACATTTATGGACGGATGGGGAGAAGGAAGCATACCCAATTGGGGAGCAAACCCCTAGTGTGTGTCTAGAGCAGTCTGATTTTCCTATGAGCCCTTCCAGAACTTAGAGATAAACTCTTGGGGAGTGTGTGTTGAGACCCTACTTTCCTTCCCTTCTTTGGCTGCTTCAGCGCCATGCTCCATTTATGCCACACTTGCTACCTTTTCCTTACCCTTCTTTTCTATAGTTGGAAAAGGTTCGACCTCTACATGGGTCGTCGCCTTCTTTTTTGGCATCGACATTCGGGGACCTCTAGCTTGTCCATGAAGGGGAAAGTGGCACTGTCTAGTAATGAAAATGTGTCGATGGAAACAACACCATCGGAAAGGGATGCCTTCGTAGTCCAATTTATGAAAATAATACATATTGTCCATCACCAGTTCCATCTCTTCTGTCAAACCCTCCCTTATGTCCAAAGTGACCAAGATTCTAGTAACTGTATGCTTGTCTATTGATTGAAAGGACATGTTTGTGTCTAAAAAAATATCCAAGGCATTCCCTAAGTCCTTAAGACTTTCTTTGTTCCAAAACTTGGCTGGTAATCCAAGGAGGTGAACCCAAATTGGGGCTACATCCATTCTTTCCTTGCTAGCATAGAAGAGTGGAGTCCATTTTTTGAGCAGAATTATAGTGGAGTCTACACTCCAAGTGATTTTTAGAATCCACTCTGCTTACTCGACTTTCCCAAATTTGTAGAGGAGCCAACCCCTTGCTAGCAGTTGCACCAAGGGGATATGGTTGAGGGCTTTTGACCCACTCCCTTAGTTTTTTGACACCAAATTGGTGCCTTCTCGTCCTCCCAACCACAATAGTGTTGGTCATTTCCACTACCTATGGCATCTTGATGTCAATCCCTAACACGAGCTTGATTTCCTTTCCTTTCGATTTGATTCACTTATGCTTTTTGTGGCATGAATTTGGGTTTTTCTTTGTAACTACGATTCCTCCACCCACTGGAAGTGAACCCCTCTTCTCCCTGTCTTCGGAGGATTGTTACATTCTTGTAGAAACATATTCTTTACCACTTTGGGGTGTTGATGCCTATAGGGAAGCTACGAATCTCTATGAGTCTAGCAAGCTTCCCTCGATCAATGAGGGTGAAAAAAATTTCGAATAGAGACAAGAGAAAAAAAAACCTTGAAGTGTCCAACTACTCTCTAGGTTCTCTCCCCAACTGAAGCCACCGTCGCCTAGATCAGAAAAAATGGATAATTGAGGACTTCAGAGACTGGAAGTAGGAACCCCTCCTTTTGCGCTAAATCTACCAAAAGGGGGTCTATTTCCCAAGTTGAGGGAGAGGAGACTGAAATTTGTTCTTCTAAGAGACTCCACTAGGTTCCAAAGGGGGAGGGACCTGGAGAAATGGGCCCTGAAAACGAACCAGTCTTCAAACCTAACTTCAAAGGGAAAGAGGGAGGGGGAAAACCCTGACTGTCTAGGAAAGAGCTAGCCTTGGGGAATACTCCAAAGGAAGATAAACCACCTACCTCCAACCATTTCTTGGACCCCAACTTCTATGTGGAGTGATCCTGAGGATAGATCTATCTGGCAAACATCTAGCTTCGACCAGATATCTTGCCCTTCCATTGGGTCTGAGGAAAAATCTAGTAGCTCCTCTTCAATTGCCATAGAAGAGGACGAAGGCTCGAAACAACCTGATTACTAGTCACACTAACCATCAACGGTGAGGTTTTCCATATGCTCCATGCCTTCTTCCTTTGAAAACATTGAGGCTTACTGAGATTACCTGATTACGGTTTCCGCAGACTGCCTTCATCCCCTACAAAATGTAACTTCAGATACCATATATATATGTTTTGTGAATCAATTAAATTAGATCTTACGGGTTGATCATTTGATTAGTTAAGCTATAATTCATTCTTGTGTGTTTATTCAGGTATTAATACAACTATATCTATTAGTAATTCCTTGCTCCTTCCATAAGCACATGAGATTGTGCTCAACAAGAAAAAAATTTGAGAGTTTTAAAAATAAAATAAACTACCTTAACCTCATGACGATGAAGGTAAAATTCTTATACAAACTCATATTGTATAAAAATATCAACCTTTTGAGATAAACTCCCTAAAAAAAACTTAAATATAAAGGTTTCTTGGATGCATCATCTAAGATAGTAAGTAACTTACAAATTGTTCATGTAAAATTGCCCTCATTCGAGAACATTTAGGAAATAGTACTTGGTCTAAGAAGGCTAGTGTTGCAGTTAGACAACTAAAAATGTAATAAAAATGCTTCCTTCTCTACACCAGCCCTTTGGTAAAGGTCTATTAATTTTTCAAATAGATGCCTCCAATCAGCGATGGTCTACCTTTTTAATAGAGAAATTGGATATAGGTTGAAAACTTTGAGATCCAAATCTTGAGAGTATTCAAAATATGAAAGAAATATCATATTAATGAAAGGGAAATCTTGGCAGTAAAGTGTGGAATAATAAAATTTTAGTTTTATTTATAGTCATAGTTTTTTTATAATCAAAATTGATAACCAAAATTTTGTCAGTTTTCTGAAGGAAAAAGTCGAAAATATTATAATAATAATAATAATCTATTTTTAAGGTCACGGCCAAGACACACCAAATTGGTGTATGAGACCCCCTTGTTTGTGGGACAAGGGACCCCCCTTCGCCCAACGATTTGACTGGTAAAGTCTACAGAGGTATACATACCCTACCCCCGTCTAGATTTGAACTTGTGACCTCTTAAGAGGAAACACATGTTCTTAACCATTAGACCCATTCAGGCTGTAAATAGATGATTACGATGGTAATAATTATGGTCTCATAAATATGATTTTTTTTATTGAATGGATAAAATATGAGAACAATGTCTTAAGCAATGCATTAATAAGAGAAATACAAATATGGTGCATACTAAATCAAGTTTGACTACCATGAAATATGTTGAACCATCTTTGAAACATCTTCAAAATTTTCAGTCCAATCCATTTCAAATTAAACAAAAAATGGATTTGTCACGATATCACACATGCTTTCCCATTTGTTGTTTTTAAAGTTGTTGGGCCCTCTTCTGATGTTTATCTCAGCCCAAACTTAAACATCACAATGCAAATTAATCACAATGGTTGGGCACTCAGTAATAGTGTTATGGAAACTGAAGAGTTTGGTAGATGTTCATTTGTAAAAGTTTACATAGGTATTGAAATCTAATCCCATTGAATTTTGTAGAGTTATTAGCTGATATTTCTAGTGATATAATCTCATTAAATTCTGTTTAAATTCTGTAGAGTTATCCGTTGATATTTATAGTAATAGTTCCAAAAAACAAGATATCAATGTCATTATTTGGAATGCTTAATATGTAAGTGATTAAAGTACTTTAGTTTTTGGAAAAAGTAATGATAACCAATATGCTTTTAAACTAAAAAAAAATATTGACACCTTTATTATTGTAAGCATGATAAAATGTAATGATGTTATTTTAACCAACATGCCATGTCAGATACTTTCTTGAAGATGGAAATCATTTTTGATAAAAAGAAATAAAAATGCACATCCAATGAACTCTACTAGTTAGTCCAGATTTTTCCTACAAGGAGATTATTTCATTGACCAAACCACTCACAAGACATGTGATCATCCTTTAGGGCAGTGGCCCCATCAAGGAAACTCTTTTTAAAATATCTCAAACAAATTCTATGATTTTGAAGATTCTCAATTGGACCCTTTCCTCCCATAGGAATGTGACCCTTTCCTCCAATATGAATATAGGTCTAGGATCATTGATTGCATGTGTGGTGAACCCAGGTGTATTTGTTTTAATGATAATATCTGGTAATGTTTTACTTATTTGTAAAAGTATTTTGTTGTTATGAGTAAAACTATCGTATTGTGATAAGATCATCAATAATAAGAATATGTAGTGATTTTAAGAAGATCAAGATTAAATTTTAGATAAGAAGAGTAAGATTTAATTTTAGATATTGTTAAATATTTTGTATAAAAAGATGACATGATAATATCATTTCTTTTAATCAATATTTTATAATTGTTTGAAGTTTGGAGTTTCCATGACTCTAAATATGTTAAGAACTAAATATCAAAATAGCATAAAAAACCGCAGAATAAGTACTCAACACCTTGAAAAAGAGAGAATTTCAGATAATAAGCCTCTTTGAGGGGGTAACCTCCTTATACACTACATAAATTTCCAAATACAAGATGATTCCAAATGAAAAGGTCTCCTTGGCATATATAAGAGACTAGGAGGTACAATTACAACTAATGGACCCAAGCCAACATAAATAAAATAACATTACTAATGTAATATGCCCCAATTAAGGGGTAATGTGCCACTATTTAGGGCTTAACATGTCCCTCCCCTTCAAACAAGTGTTTTCCACAACACTTCAGTAATTCTGGATGCTTCTGTATAAAATACTCATCTTCCCAAGTGGAATCTTCAGCAGGTAGTTTCCTCCACTTAATGAGATACTATGAAATGGATCTATTCCTCAGCTGACAAATTCTTGTGTCTGTGATAGCTTCAGGCTCCAATATGATTTTTCCTTCCTCATCAAGTTCTGGCAATATAGTTTGAACTAGGATCTTGTCACCTATAACCTTATTTAAGCATGAAACATGGAAAACTGGGTGTACTCGTGAAGATGCAGACAACTCCAATTTGTATGCCATAGTACCAATCTTTTGCAACGCCTTATAAGGGCCATAGCACTTTGGTGATAATTTATTATCCTTATTAGCTTGCTTGAGGGAAATTTGTTTATATGGTTGTAGTCTTAAAAATACCCAATCCCCTACTTCAAAACTTCTTTCACTATGATGTTGATCTGCTTGTTGTTTCATGCGATTTTGTGCCATGGTCAGGTTGTCCTTTAAGAGTTGGAGAACTTGTTGTTGATGCTCGATGTAATCTTCCATTGCTTGAACCTTAGATTTTTCTTTTAGAGAAGAAGTGATGGAAGGAGGGTGGTATCCATAGAGTTCCATAAATGGTGTCATTTTTGTTGCAGTATGAAAGGAAGTGTTATACCACCATTCTGCCAAGGGTAACCATTTGAACCATTGTGTTTGTTTATCAGAGACAAAGCAATGAAGGAAGCCTTCCAGACCTTTGTTCACTATCTCATTTTTTCCATCATATTGAGGATGAGAGGATGAGCTATGAGCCAATTGAGTACCTAAGCAAAAAAATAATTTTGTCCAAAAATGTCTAGTGAAGATGGGATCTCTGTCACTTACAATAATCTTTGGGATTCCATGTATCTTTTGAGATGTCTCCATGAATGTGGCGGCAACTATAGTGGCTTTGAAAGGATGAGAGAGTGCACAAAAGTGTGTGTACTTGGTCAATCTATCAACAATCACCATGATGCCACTCTTTTCTTCAAACTTCGGTAACCCTGTGATGAAATCCATGGAAACCACCTCCCAACGCTAACTTGGGATGGATAATGGTTGTAAAAGACCTGAGGGCCTAATTGTTTCTACCTTATTTTGTTGGAAAACCAAACATTCTTCCACAAACCTTCAAACATCAGTTTTAAGGCCATCCCCAAAAATAACCTTCTTGACCCTATGTTAAGTTTTCAAAAATCCCGAGTGCCCTCCTACCGG
Organism: Picea engelmannii; assembly: GCA_009831015.1. NCBI lineage: Eukaryota > Viridiplantae > Streptophyta > Pinopsida > Pinales > Pinaceae > Picea > Picea engelmannii. Next base: position 8,821 of record WSFP011387680.1, on the reverse strand, counting down.
AGAGGTGTGCAATTCTAATAGTACCTTTTGTTTGAGTTGGGAGTTCTTGCATAAATATAAGCGATATTTTTACCATAGTGAATCATTTTTCCATGTAAATGTATCTGATGGGTTGGAATCCTGCTACAACCTTTGAATGAGAGTCCACTCATTTTTGTGATTCTTCCATTCATCCCTCACTTATATTATCCAATCGGGTTGGATGATCGAGATAGCACAGAGAAAGGCCTCAACATCTTCATGCTTTCTTGAGAGTGCATCTGCCACAACATTTTGCTTCCCTTTTTTATAGATGATTTCAAAATCATAACCCAACATCTTGGTCACCCATTTTTGTTGTTCTTCTGAAGATAGTCTTTGTTCCAAGAAGTATTTAAGAATATCATGATCTGTTTTGACCTTGAAGTGCCTACCTATTAGGTAAGGGTGCCATTTATTTAATGCATGTAGTATTTCCATCATTTTCTTCTCATAAATGGGTTTGTGTAAGTCCTTTCCCTTGAGTGACCGACTTTTAAAAGCAAGGGGCCTTCCTTCTTTCATTAGAACAACACCAATGCCATTTCTCGAAGCATCACATTCCACAATAAAGGTTTTTGTGAAGTTTGGTGTGGTCAAGATAGGAGCTTTGCACATCGCCTCTTTAATTTGTTCAAAAGCTTGAGTTGCCTTTGGAGTCCATGAAAATGCAGCCTTTTTAGTTAATTCTGTTAAAGGTGCTGCTATTCTTCCATAGTTTTGAACAAACTTACGGTAGTAACCTGTCAAACCCAAAAATCCTCTAAGATTATTCAATGTTTTGGGAATCGGCCAGTCCATCATGGCCTTAATCTTGTTACGGTCTACTTTGGCACCTTCATGAGATACAATATGACCCAAATAATCTACCTCCTTCACCCCGAAGAAGCATTTGGATGGTTTGGCATATAGTTGTTTCTCCTTTAGTAGTTGTAGCACCTTGTCAACATGTCACACATGATCCTCCCAAGAATTTCTATAGATTATTATATCATCAAAAAATACTAACACAAATTTTCAAATGAAGGGATTGAAAATGGAATTCATCAACCCTTGGAATGTGGAAGGTGCATTTGTAAGGCCAAAAGGCATGACCAAAAATTCATAATGGCCTTCATGAGTTCAGAACGTTGTTTTTGGGATATTGGCTTCCTTCATTCTAATCTGATGATACCCTGAACGTAGATCCAAATTTATGAAATAGATTTCCCCATGTAGTTCATATATCAATTCATCAATGAAGGGAATGTGAAACTTATCTTTAATAGTGATCTTGTTGAACTCTCTGTAATCTAGACACATACGTCGTGAGCCCTCTTTCTTGAGTACCATTACCATCGGTGCAGAGTAAGAACTTTGGCTAGGTATAATAATGCTAGCCTCTAACATTTCTTCAACCATACGCTCAATTTGACTCTTCTGTGCATAAGGGTATTTGTAAGCCCTAATGTTAGGAGGAACACTCCTAGGAATTAGGTGAATATCATGATCATGATTTTGAGTGGGTGGAAGACCTTTGGGAATATCTTCAAATGCTTTGGAATGCTTATCAATGATCCCTTGGATATCTATGGGAATAGATGGCTTAGATGTTTGAACATATAGTGAGCATAGTTGTACAGTTACACCCTGATGCTCCCTTTTCAATAATTTTTTCATGCCATTAGATCTTATCACCTTATTGGGTTTCCCTGTGATACCCCTTAACTCAATTTCTTTTCCTTCCAATGAAAATTTCTTGAAAATTAAAATCCATTGTTCCTAATGATTGTAACCATTAGATTCCTAGTACAACATCAACAACACCCATGGGTATATCAATCATTTGAATATTCATTACATATTCCCCCATAGTAAGATTGATCTTATTACATTTTCCCTAGAAATTTATAGTTCCTCCATCTGCAATCATTACTTGAAACTCTGGCACTGGATATATAAAGAAATTGAGAGCTTTGGCTAATTTATAGTGAATAAAATTATGAGTACTACTAGAATCAATTATGACTATTACCTTTTTCTTTTTGATATATCCTTCGATCTTAAGGGTTTGAGGAGTGCTAATTCCAACCAATGCATTACATGATATCGTGGGAGTCAACTCTTCAGAATAAATCTCTTCTACGTTTTCATCTTGAGATGGTTCTTGTTCTTGTTCTTCTTCTTCTTCTTCCTCTTCACAATCTATGTAGAATAATTTCTTCTCACCACGCTTATGTCCTTTATTGCACTTGCTGTCACAATTAAAGCATAAACATTTTTCTTTTCTCTCCTCCAATTGTTGAGGTGTCAACCTTGTAGGTTGAGGTGTTTTATAAGAAGGAACATTATTCTCTCGATAGATGTTAGGAGTGGTCCTTCTAGTATCCATAGCCATATTTTTACTTTCAACATTTCTCGCCACCCTGAATGCATTCTCCAATGATTTGGGTTCCCAAAGGTGAACCTCATGTTGAATGTTATCCTTTAAAGTTCCTATGAATGTATCAATCAGGTGCTCATCTGGAATATCTGTTACATTTATATTCAGTCTTTAGAAGTTCTCAATGTGCTTTGCAACTGAACCCTTTTGCTTGAGATCTATCAATTGGCTAAATAAGGTATTGCTCCTTGTATCCTCATAGTGTGCTATCATTTCTTCCGTGAAAATTGTCCAAGTGATGAGTGATTTGCGAGAACAAAGACATCGATACCACACAAATTGATTGGGTTCTAAATATAAAGAAGCAATTCATACCTTTTGTGTATGTGGCACATCATGTAGATCAAAGAATTGATCCATATAAAGTATCTATTTGATTGGATCCTTGCCATCAAACTTCTTCATATCGATCTTAGGAAAGTGGTTGGTCTTCAACCCAAAGTTGGAGTTTCTCCATTCTTGATTCATATTCCTTGTGTCCTCATCATGAATTTCATGGGATACATTTTCACTTTTGGGCGTCCTCTCTATTAGGAAATTTTTCAATCCTTCCATGATCTCCCTTTTTAAACCCTCCACCTTAGTATCCATTATTTCCTCCAACGTAGCTTCAGTTGAATCCATCATCCCTTGTAGTTCATCTTTTGTTACTGTCTTATTTTGTAAATCATTTATGTCCCTGTGCATTTCTTCACCTTCATCAAGAGTCCAAGTAGGACTATCTGGAGGCTTATTTGGTGTTGAAGTTCCATTTTTTGGTGGAATGTTGACCAAGTATCACTTTTAAACCTTCATTTCAAGGTGGTTCTACTAGATAATATTTCTTTTGCTGTATCTCCAAACTTTCAGCCCTTTTGGGTATGAAAATTTCTTTTTGTAGTTCTATGATATGTCTTCTCTACAATGCCACAGGTTTGATCAAAACTGGATGTGTCAAGTCAAAGTTATGGTAACTTCCCCACAACTTGTTGATTTTTTACCCTTCCAAGAGAGTGTACTTGTAAAGCGTGCCAAGATCACAATATATGATATTTGGTTCTGAAACTTGTACCAAAAATACTACATACTTTCCACTTTCTAATGTAACTTGTCTCACTTAATTTGGATACTCACTGAAGAATATATCATTGTTTTTCTTGGAAGACCTGTTTGATACTAGTTAATATGACTAGTTAGATACCCTATCTTGCACAGGGTGTATCTACAAAATTAGGATGACCCAGAAGCTGAAATTTTTATTTCATCTACCTTGATAATTTATATGAATATCTTTCAGATTTGAAGGTCTGAAACGTTACAGAAAAAACGTTTATAGTGAAAATTCCACGATGGCTAAATTCAGGATGATTCTAGAACCCTATCTTTCACAGGTTATATCTCCGAAAATATAAGTCCTCAGGAGTTGAAATTTGAACCCAACGTACCTTGATCCATCTAATAAATATCCTCCAAGGGTTTCCTTCTGAAATGTCGTAGAAAAAAAGGTACATCTAAAATTCCAAGGTGTCTCATATGTAGCAGCGAAACCCCAAGACCTTGAGCTCTGATACGAAATGTTAAGAAAAAAAATATCAAAATAACATTCAAAAAGCTCATAATAAGTACTCAATGCCATGAAAAAGAGAGAATTTCATGTAATAAGCCTCTTCAAGGGGGAAACCTCCTTATACACCACATAAATTTCCAAATACAAGATGATTCCAAATGAAAAGGTCTCCTTGGTATATAGAGGAGACTAAGAGGTAAAATTACAACTAATGGACCCAAACCGACATAAATAAAATAACATTACTAATGTAATATGCCCCAATTAAAGGGTAATATGCCACTATTTAGGGCTTAACAAAATATATTGTAAATTCTTGTATTATGTATCTTGTTAAATATTACACAATAGAGAATCCTATTAAAAACACCCATCCTTTGTGGGAAGTTCTTTGTATTATGTATCTGGTTAAATATTACACAATATATATCTTGTTAAATATTACATAATAAAGAAACCTATTAAAAATGCCCATCCTTTGTGGGCAGTTCCCCACTTATGGAATAATTTCCACTTTCAAAAACGCCCATCCTTTGTGGGCAGTCCCCCACTTATGGAATAATTTCCACTTTCACATGTTTGCATATGTGCCATTACATTATAAAATAACATTCTTCATTTATTCAATTTGGTTCATAGGAACCACTTAGCTTAGATGTAGAGTACTTCCTTTATGAAATTTTAATTTTTAAAGAAGAGACCCTTTAAAACATTTGAACAAAATACAAATAGAATAATTTACAATTTTATATCATGAAGAATAAAATCTTACCCTGGACACTTTTACATTTATTTTAAACTTATTTTTGCAAATAAAAAGAATAATATTGTCTAATCTGGCAAATGAGAGTGGACTTGTTCGAATCTAGATTTAAATTTATTTTTGCAAATAAAAAGAAAAATATTGTAGAATGATGCAAAGGAGAATGGACTTGTTCGAATCTAGATTGAAATGCATATTGCACAAAGAAACCACCAAGAATAAAATCCCACTTGGATTCTTACACTTTTTAAATTCCTTTTTGGAAATAGAAGAAATAAATTTGTGAAATGAAGGGAGAGTGGACTTTTTTCAAGCCACTTGCAATCCATATTGCAACCACGGTCAAAATATGTGTAAATTCATTGGAGCCATAATCAAATACAAATGTACATAAATTCACTCACACCACTTTGTAGAGTTTGTCCCATTGAAGTGCCCCTTAGAAATGTTAGTAAACCTATATATAAGAGTCAACTTTGACACCAAAAGGGACACCGCAATTTTTCTTTTAAAATACTAAAGCATTATGTATATTGATTCCACTTACAATTTCAATTCAATAGGCATGAGAAATAATACTAGAGAATACCTAGCTTCTTTTCAAGATTATACAATCAAGAAATGTAATGCTACAAAGTTTCATGAAGTCATTTCATTCTCTATGCACATCCATGCATTATTCCCTTATTCCAATTTACCAACCCAACAACCTTTTATTAAGTCATATATCCTTTACTTACCATTAATGTTTATGGAAAAAATCTCGAGCATCACAATCTAAAATAATAAGATAATGTTCATGAAAAGTCAACATCATGATTATTGTATTATCATTTGTGATAGACATTTACCTAGCACATGACCATTGGATTAGGTCAACATGTATCTTCTTCTTTACCATTGGATTCAAGCATGAACATCAACATTTGTCATGCAATATCTATCTAAGTACTTCTCCTACAATCATTCATATCAACACTACATAATATTAACATACCAACTAAACGACAAATCTTTCCATGAAACTCAGTGTCACGAACCTAATCATTCACAAGGTATAATGCACTTATCATTACTCTTACATATGCTCATTCATGAGCTTAATCCATGTCTAGCAATAAATTATACAATCATTTCAAGGACAATATCTCTAATCCAATTCATGTATTAATGCAAACACTTAGCAACATGATGATTATACCAATCTCATGATTGATGACTTTTATCAAACATTTTGCATGTAGTCTTAATAGAATTATGTTTATTTAGGAGGCTCATGTACATATTAATCTTACTAATCATATGATATGTAATCACCAATAATAATGGGGTTGATTGATACTTATCAACCATTTCACACTCAATTATATATTTTTGGGAATGTGCATGAAGTTGATGGACAAAAAAGTGGAAATGGGGTGAGCAGGAATGCGCTTATTCAAGAACGCGTGCATGTTTTTGAGAAAATTCACAAGTTACTGATGTGATAGGCTCGACAAACCTTGAACTGCCACCGAGGATGCTATAGGATCGTCAACAGGAGCATGCACATGTTCTTAAGAATGCATACACGTTCCTAGGAATGCATACACACTCAAGGAATGCACATACGCTCTAGGAACATGCACAAACTCTCAGAACGTGTGTGCATTCCTTTTGGGCCAGATTAAAAGGGTCCACGACCCTTTTCTTCACCCATTCCACCATTGCGCCACGTATTTGAGAAATAATTGAGCGAATTGAACGCTTGGAATTTGCTGATGAAGTGTCCAAAGGATATTGATGCCATCTCCAAGGGAATCATGTGCGTGTTTATGTTTATGATGATGCTCTTGAAATATTCATGTGAATATGAATCTTCATGTGTTCTTGGCCATCTGAACTTCCAACCAAATAAAACCAAAAGTTCAGTTAAAAAAATTTCTATATATTTCATGACACTCATATGTGGTTTTAGTTAAATGCCACCAAAAAGAAAATCTTTGTGGAAAAGATTTAATCTAAATCCAACATAAAAATCAACCTCCACTATAGTTTTATAATCCTACTATGGTCCAAGTTCCTTTCATTTTATCTCAAAGGAATTTCGAGTACTAGTTAAGTGACATGCTATAGGAGAAGCAATAGATGTTATCTATCATAATTAGTTTATTAGTTTGGGATTATAACAAAATGGTGGATTGTAAGAAATGCAATATCTTCCACCCATGCCTTTTAACTCTTGTTTTTATTGTTTCCACCATTTCCTCTGCCTCTCTCCTCCCATATCTTAGTAGATGATGTTAAAATATTATATTGGGATTTTGAGTCTAGATGTTAATATTCATCTCCATGTTTATTTTAGCATGGACTTTAGCATACAACATATAAGCACTAAATGACATATTTGGAAGGATACCAATCCAAAGAAGAAGAAAGAGAATGCTCATTTTCAAAATATTAAAATGATAGTATCAAGCATCCTTGTGATCAATAGTGGGATCTTTCCATGAAACCATGCACAAATGAAAAAAAATCTCAAAAAAGGGAATGCTAACACTCAAATGATAACAAAATGAAATCTCTACTCACTATTTTTATATATGTTAGTTTTGTCAGCTATAAATAAGAGCTACTTAAAAGAGTTGGGACACTAATTCCCTCTATTGCCTTACTTATATGCCCCCATAATATTTACTTATCTCTGCTTCAAAACCTTCTTTAAATGCCAAAATGTAATTTATACTTAAGGTTTTCCATCCACTTATTGGCAATGCCTATGGTGGAAGCTATGTATAATAGGAAGGTGTCTCATTCCATTGATAATATGTTTCGACAATAAAATGTAAAATGATTACTAAAAGGGGTATGGGAAGAAAATCTCAAGAGAAATGGATCCAACGCCATATTAAAGCAAACTCATGTAATTTGTCAAGTCCAAAGGAGTAATATTAAAGTATAACTCACACATTTTGTCAAGTCTAGAGGGCCACTTGAATGGTGGGATATACCAATGAGCATTGATCACAACACCTTTGTTTGTGAGTAGTGTCTTCTTTGATTTCCATGCCTTGTGGCCTATTTATCTCATCCAAGATAGTTTTTTTTGGCCTCTCATTGAGTTGTAGTGACAACCCATGAAAATTTCTCGAGATGTAACGACTACACTCAATTCCCTCCTAGTCATGGAACCTACTGAATGGATCCTCTATTGATTATTCATTGACCATAGAAAATAAAACCTCTTGTTTTTTATCAATGCAATTATCCAAATTCACTTTAACATTCCCTTCCCCCACTTGATAAAGAGGCTAGCACTACCTCATGGAAAAATCATAACTCATCACTTGTGGGAAATCACTTCTATTGATCTAGGGTTAGTCTTTGTGAGGTATAATCCTAGGCCTAAGAGGGTATATTCCTAGGGTTTCAAACTTCCAAGTCTTCTTGGCTATATAAATTCCATTTAAGGATTTTCTTGACTCCATTTTTCCCAAGGAGACAAGAAAACACTAGTCTTTAACTTGAAAGTGAGATGAAACCTCAATTTTCACCTTCTCTCTCAAAGTTAATTGTTAGTTTAGGTACTTTATTTTTTTTCATGTTCATTCTAGTTTTCACCTTTCCATGAATATCACTACACTTTCAATCCACCAATGTGCACAATAGCCCATTCTTCTCCAAGATATCTTTTAACAAAGTATTTAACATCACCAACTTATTCTTCATGTGGGAAACACCGCCTTGCATTCCCAAGATTTATTTCAAAAACCCTCTCCTAGGTCTCTTTTTGGCATAAATTTATTACGTAGTATCTTTTCTTGCTAATATTAATGATTCAAGGCTTTCCCACTAGTTCACTAGAAACTTCTATCAAATTCACTACTAACATTTGTGGCATTGTCCTTAGTTGATTCCTTTTCATCACAGGGACACTTCAAGATTTTGTTTCATAAAAAAACACTACATTATTCGTACGAGGCATAGGGGATTTGAAAACAAAATTATTCACAAACATTTTAATCCCATCACCAATTCCTATCTTTGGAGCTAAACTTGGAAACAATCTCCTAATTCTCATCACCCAAAAAAA
>ML855004.1:4067-32431 GCA_009831015.1 Picea engelmannii | reverse complement strand
ATAGCACCCGTCTACATCAAATAGTAACACATCATGTCATCTGTCAATCACATCATAATCAAATATAAAAGGTCTAACATCAAAAAGGGTCCAGATCACTTGCGAGCAAGTGTCCTCAAATAATAAGTGTTCTCAGTGCGCCATAGCGGGATGTTACAATGGGGAAGACATCAATGTCTATTCTTTCTCCTTATTTATGACAATCACACCTGGTTTTCTTTCTTCTTCTGCTGCATTTGCACCACACGCTCTGGAATCAACTTAGCTATTTGGGAGGAATACCTCAATTCCCCCAATGATTAGAATGCATTTCTAACCCTACTCCATCAACTCTCCTTGCTGATATGAACCCCTAGTTGAGTTCATTTCTCCTCCCTTGCCCACCTGGAAATTTGTGATCTCTCTTCTGCCCTTCTGGAAGTCTACGATATCAACTGATCTCATCTCATTACCCACCTGGCAATTCAAATTTCCACCACTTCCCTTTTCTCAGTCTATGATATCCTCAATTGATCTCATCTCATTGACCACCTGGAAATTTGAAAATTCATCTCTGATCTCCTGGCAGTTTATGAGACCTTTAACTGATCTCCCTTCCTCATCACTGAGGGTTCTCCCAACTTATGGTTCATAGATGTAAACCATATACTCTTCTGTGTCACTGAGGGTTTCAACATGCCTCAACCACCTCCTTACTACCTGTTACTTCTTTCTGTTCAACAACTTTTGAACAAGCCATTTTGCCTTCATGTTATGAGGCCATTCGTACCTCCAGTGTACCTTTTCCTTCTGCTACACCTTCAATGTCAGCTGCTCCATTCTTTATCTTATATTAATGAGCTCCAGATCCATCTCTGGCTTGCTTTTCTATTGGTGGCCTTGTCTCCGACCACGTCTATCACATTCAATAGACATTTCCTCTTTCTCTGTCTTCAACCCTCCTGGCTGTCTACCATTTGTTGTACACCTTGAAAAAACCTTTATAGAGAATCATTACTCTGTCTCCCCCTTCACTTTCTATTTACAGATGAATTTTGGCTCTGATACTACTTGACGCAGACCCCCCCTACTCTCCCTCAGGGCTGCTCGACATCTCAGTCAAGGATTTTTAAATATTCTCGATCTGGATAAGATCCTCGGGACCTTGTTGGTCTCAAACTCAATCAAACGCAGGCCCTGATATCACCCTAAGGATTTTCATGGTCACGATCTGATCGTTGCCAATTTTCCCGTCGATCGACGGTTCACAGAAATTACGGGCTGCCAACGTGCTCACTCTTTATCGGAGAGTTATTCCCCCACAATCAAAAAAGTGCTCACCCAATCTCAATTGAATTGTGGTCGTTGATCCCCTGTGCCGATGAGATCAATGACGTTGGTAAATAGCGGGCTGCGAACTAGCAAGTCCGCTAATTTTTCCTCCTCTCCCTACAATGATTCCTCACCGTCGATTTTACCATTCTCATATTGAAAGTCATTTGCGGGTCCTACTCTCTTAGCACCCTATTCCAAATATCACACTGACATGCGCTAGCTCCTTCCTCACCTGTGACCTTGGGCTGTGACCCAGGGCTTAAAATCTTGGCACTTCACAACTTTGGAACCTTCAGCCATGACCAGATCAATGGTTCTCGTCCTCCTTCATGATCAACGATCGAGATCCACTTAGGGACTCTGTGCTTTAGGAGTTCAACACTTTCGACCTCTGCTTCCCCCCCCAGAGTATTTCGTACCCAAAGTTCCAGATCAGGTGCCACGCGTCCACCTCAAATCAACGACTCTAGTCAAATTCTGGACTTCGACCTTTCCACACCCACTTTCTCTTAGAGTGCTTTCACCCAGAGTTCACAATCTATTGACATGTACCTCCTAGAGATCAACGACCATAAGTCACTTCGGCTATTCAGGCTTAGGAAGTTTCAAACCCTCTGCCTTTGCATCTCCCAGAGTACTTTCACCCGGAGTTCACAATCTATCGACGCGTATCTCCCGTACATCGAGGGCTATGATTAAATTTGGCTCTTCAGGCTTCGAGAGTTTCAAAATCCCGTGCTTTCTTCTTCTTGAAGTATTTTCACCCGAAGTACATGATCTGTTGATGCCTGTTCTTCTGGATCTGATGACCCTTATCCACTTCGACTCTTAGGGCTTCGGGAGTTTCAACCTCCTGTGCACTCGTTCCTCCCAGAGTGGTTTCACTCGAAGATGACGGATTCCCGCCATGCATCCTTCTAGATCTGACGATCTAGATATTCTCCTCCCTTGTCAACTTCCTTTCAGAGCGTTAAGCCTCTGAAATTCTGGATCTCTTACCACATGCTCTCCGCAACGTACGATTGCGATCTGCTTTAGCCTTCGTGACTTCAAGATTTTATCACACTCCATGATCAAAACCTCTCGAAGTGATTTTCCTCGAAGTCTGAGATTTGTCGACACGTATCTCCTAACAACCAATGACCTGGATATACTTTGGCCTTCGTCTCTTCGGTGATTTCACTTTCTCCTTGTCCACAAAACTTCTGAAGTGCTCTCGCTCCGGAGTTGTGGATCTTATGCCACCTTTCCCACTAGACGATGGATGTTCCCTAACCTATTCGAGACTTCAGGACTTTGACAAGTCCACTTTCCTATGCACTTAAAGGGATTAGCGTTCGTGCACTTTAACTCGATTGGAAAAATGTCAATCCTTTGCGCTCAGATCCGACGACTGGGATCTGTTTCCTCCTCAAAGCTCTCCTTTTTCTCCCTAGACGCTGATCTAACGGTCCATATTTTTTCCCACAGCTGATCTGACGACTGTTATCGCTCCTCCTCCTGAGATTTCGATTTCTTCTGACTTGGAAGAGTTTGTAAGTGTTCAAAGGCTTCAACCTTTGCTCCTCCTGTGAGCCCGACTGCTTGGGTCTCATCTGTGTTTCTGCTAATGCTATCTCTTCTAAGATTTTGGATTTACTTAGTCTCTTAAGGGTCTCAACCCTTCTTCTCCTTTCAAAGGGTTCTTGTGCCCTCCTGGAAACCTCTCTCTCAAAGCACACCTTGCGAAGTGTTTTCTATAAAGTGTTCAACAACTCTGTGAGTGTCTTCTCTTTGACACTCCTCTTGTCTCTCTTTGAACTCGAACCATAGTTATTTTTTGCATGCCTGCACCTTCTTAATGCCCACCTGGCATAGCTCTACAAAGTTCTCAGTGACTCTGTCTCTCTATGCTTCCTCTGCACAGTTTACCCTCCAAGGTATTTAGAAACCTTGAAGTTTCCCTTGAGTTGTCATCGCTCTGTTGCACCCTCCTGGCATGTTCTTTTATGACTCAACAGAGTTCAGATGCACACTCCTTGGTCTGGCTACATAACCTCCAATTTTCTGTCATGCACTCCTTGCATAACCTAAAGAATCCATAATGATATTTCAAACTCAAAAAAGATAGAGAAATATATCTTCCTACTGCACATGGAACCTATCATACATTTACATCATACATAAACACATAGGTAGCACAAAACAAACATTCATTCATACAAAAATTCATAAACAGTGAAATCTGTTCTTTTCTATTAATCTAAATGCTTGGTTATATATATGTAGGATGGACTGCCACAGAGTCTCATCTCTCTCCTGACCTCTCTTGAGATCTCTTTCTCTAAGAAATACCTCTTCCTCCAATGAGGATTTCTCTGTTCTAAAACTGAACTCTCCTTACCCTCTCTGTCCCTGTTGGCACAGGGGCAGACCTGGGGTTCACTCCATGAGCACACAAACAAGCCCTAACTACTGGCCCTTTCAACAACACCTGTGAAGAAGATGCAATCTCACCCGAAGTAGCTAAGAATGGGGTTGCAGGAAAAAGATGTCTACAACTAGGGGAATATAAAGTGGAACTAGTACAATAATAATGCAACATTCATATATCTCTTATCAACTAGATCTACTCTGCGCAACTATACATCTGATCTATCACAATAATGAAAATAACAGTATAACAATGACAAAGATCCATGCAACAATCACACACACATAACACCAGATATATGTGGTTCACCCTCTCTCTAGGGCTACATCCACAGAACTGTGCTTATGATATATTAAGGTAAAGCTTACAGTTCTAATCTGCGCTCTTAGTCAGCAGATCTTCTCTCCTCTTCTCTCTGTCTCCCACCTTCCTGCACACCCACCCGCAAGACTTGACCTTCGCACCCAGCTGAAGATCTTACAATAACATAAGGCTCTCACTCTCAACACTCCTCTTTATCACAATACAATAATCTCTCAAACAACAATCAATATCAATACCCAACACTAGTACCGACCCGACCTAGTTCCTTTCGACTTCTATTTATATATTACAATCCCTCATCGATAGCCTCAGGTCGAAACCTAGGTGTCAAAACCCTAATTACCAAAACCTTAGGTGTCTAAAAACCTAGGTCAACTTGACCCACTTTTTCCGGGCTTCACCAACCTGTCTTTCCTTATTCATCTCACGGTGCTCCAAAGCATCCAATGATGGCTTTCTCTGCTTTCTGAGTTGTCCACGATCCTTCTTCCTTTCTGATCTTTCATCCCTGATCTTCTCATCCAATGACTTTCTTTTCCGTACTTCGCTCCATCCTTCCTTCTCTTTTGCTCACTTCAACTCAGTGACAGTTACAGTGTCTCCCGCGAAGCTCGCTTTTTAACTTTCCTTCCTTGTTCTTCACTTCTTTCCATAACCAAGGGCCAAAAGGCCCCCAACACTCACCTGTGACTCATCCTGAGGCACTTGAGCTCTGATCCTCTTGTTTTACTTCGAATTAGGTTTTTTAAACTCTGCAACCAACACATTCTTTTTCTCGTTCAGTGGCTTAGGCTGCGATAATCCTTGGTCAAGTTTCATGTACCAGCTCAGTGCACGGTCCCGTAGCGTAGTGCTGAACTGGGTTCTATTGATGGCTTTGTCGGTGATACTTTTAATATTCCATACGGCTTCACACAGAAATGATTGCTGATATGGATCTTCAGATCCATATCCTCTAAAGATAGGGAGCCTCATTTCATCTGCCATAGAACTGACTAGACTTCTTGTCCGAGTAGATACTAAGATACTAGTCACAGTGCTCTGACGACTCTGGTGGTTCTGATTATTCTGACTGGTAAGTGTTATTGAAACAACAGGAGGGTTAATGTTACTTACTTCAGTAACCTGGGCAGTTCCCGAGGTTTCTGGCTCGCTTTGGCGAAGTTCTTCAGCTTCTCCTTCTTCTGTTCTGGTGGGCTCTGAATGTTCTTCTTCGGTTAGATCTACCTCTTCTGCATGGTAGAAACACTCTTCTCCGTAGTTTTGCTTAAACGAGTTATCAAGGTGAACCCCTCAGAATAATTTCCCACTGTGTGTATGCCCATCTTTTGTGTCGCTTTCACTGTCTGAGAGCTTGAACATTATCCTTTTTAGGTCCGACCAAACTACTGTATCTTCAAGGTGTTCTTTTCATGCAACAACATCTTGATTCTCAGCTTCAGAAAGTGCAAAAATTTTCCTCTAGGTCCTTTGAAAAAGTATCTCTCAGCTTGGCTATACGATTCTTTTCTGTCAACAACAAACTCAGTGATATACCCTCCAATGGTACTATCAAACCAGTGATCTATAGCCCTTGATACAATGTTGTCGACTCTCTTAACCTTCTTAATCAACTCTGAAGTCTAGACCAGAGGAAGTCTAGATCTGATCTCAAATTGGGTATCGACTAACCTATCCAAACATTCAAACAACTCTTGGTAGATTCCCCCAAAGAAGATCTCGTGAATGTCGGTGAAAACGTATCTTTGTAGCCAATCTTTAGTACTCAATTTAAGGTTCTTGTTCTTGGATTCTGTGAAGTCCTTCTCTTGATCCTCTATCCACTTCTGAATCTCTTTCTTCGATGGGAACCACCTTGACATTCCTTTACACAGATTCCTGTCCCGACAACATAACCATTTGTTGGCACAGGGGCAGACCCGAGGTTCACTTCACGAGTGCACCAAAAATCCCTAATTACTGGCCCTTTCGGCAACACTTGCGAAGCAGATGCAGTCTCACCCAAAGTAGCTAAGAGGGGGGTTGCAGGACAAAGATGTATACAACCAGAGGAATATCAAGTGTAACTAATACAAAAATAATGCAACATTCATATATCTCTTATCTACTAGATCTACTCTGCACAACTATACATATGATCTAGCACAATAATGCAAATAACAGTATAACAATGATAGAGATCCAGGCAACAATCACACACATAGAACACCAGATATACGTGGTTCACCCTCTCTCTAGGGCTACGCCCACAGAACTGTGCTTATGATATATTAAGGTAAATCTTACAGTTCTGATCTGCGCTCTTAGTCAATAGATCTTCTCTCCTCTTCTCTCTGTCTCCCACCTTCCTACGCACCCAACTGCAGGACTTGACCTTTGCACCCAGCTAAAGATCTTACAATACCAGAAGGCTCTCACTCTCAACACTCCTCTTTCTCAAAGTACAATAATCTCTCAAACACCAATCAATATCAATACCCAACACTAGTACCTACCTGACCTAGGTCCTTTCGACCTCTATTTATATATTACAATCCCTCACTTACAACCTCAGGTCGAAACCTAGGTGTCAAAACCCTTACTACCAAAACCCTAGGTGTCTAAAACCATAGGTCAACTTGACCCGCTTTTTCCGGGCTTCACCAACCTGTCTTTCCTTCTTCATCTCGTGGTGCTCCAAAGCATCCAATGATGGTTTTCTCTACTTGCTGAGTTGTCCACGATCCTTCTTCCTTTATGATCTGTCATCCCTAATCTTCTCGTCCAACGACTTGCTTTTCTATACTTCGCTCCATCCTTCCTGCTCTTTTTCTCACTTCGACTCAGTGACAGTTATTGTGTCTCCCGCGAAGCTCGCTTTTTACCCGTCCTTCCTTGTTCTTCACTTCCTTCCATAACCAAGGGCCAACAGTCCCTTTGAGTCTCTCTCTGAGTCTCTAAGACCTTCATACAAAGATCTCTCTCCTTTTACCCAAGAGGGCTCTATGAGATTCTCCTCTCTTCACCTAACCTCATCTATTACATTGAAGTTTCTTTAATGGCCTTCTAGTTTGAATTGAATCTAGATCCATCAACTTGTCAGCCATTAAAGGTGACCTTATCTTATGTCTGCTCAAAGGAATGGCTTGGTTTTCACTCAACCTTACAGCCTTAATCCTTATAGGATCATATTTCAAATTTAAAAATGACAAGGTTGGTGGCTCTCCCTCCTTGAATGTGCACTAATGTGATAGAATACTGGCAAGGTTGCTAAGGTGGAGCGATACTCCTACATCAAGTATGTTCAACACATATTCAAAAGACAAAATTTTAGAGGCTGGAAATTCAGACCAACAATATGTAAAAATAAAAGAAACATTAAAGAAAGACAATTTACAATATAAATTTAATTATTATGAGTTGAAAGAGGATGGAATCCTCATGTACAAAGGAAAAATATATGTGCCAAATTCAGGAGAGCTAAAAAAATATAGTGTTGAGGGAAATGCACAATGTGCCATATGCTGGGCACCCATGATATCAAAAGACGATTGCAGCTATAAGAAGCCAATAATTTTTGGCCAAAAATGAAGAAAGAAGTGGCTAATTACATATCCATATTCCAAAAGCCTAGAATTCCAAAAGGTGAAAACAAAGCATAGACATCCAACAGGACTACTACAACCATTGCCCATTCCCGAGTGGAAATGGAAAGTAGTTACATTTGATTTCATTACAAAGTTGCGCAGAATAGTGAAGCAACGTGATTCCATCATGGTGGTGGTAGATAAATTAACAAAAGGTGCACATTTTATTCCTTTGAATACCACACACAAGGCAACAAATATTGTAGATATTTACATGAAGGAAGTTTCCAGGATACATGGAGTGCCTAAGGAAATTGTTTCAGACAAAGATCCAAAATTTACATGAAATTTTTGGAAAGGTTTGTTCAAAGGATTTGAGAAAATTTTAAACCTCAGTACAACATATCACCTAGATTCATATGGGCAAACAAAGAGGATCAACACAATAATTGAGGACGTGCTCAAAACGTATGTGATGGACCAACTGTCGAAGTGGGAAAATTATATCCACTTAGTGGAATTTGCTTATAATAATGGGTATCAATCCTCATTAAAAATGAGCCCATTTGAAGCATTGTATGGAATGAAGTGTAACACACCAGTGAGTTGGGATAACCCAACACACAAAGATTTCATTGGGCCATAATTGTTAAAGGAAATGGAAGAATAGATGGTAAATATTAGGAATAATCTAAAGGCTTTCCATGATAGGAAAAAACATTATCTCGACAAGAATATATATTTTAGAAAATTTAAAGTGGGCAAACATGTTTTTATAAAAGTGAAAGCGAAGACACGTTCGATAATATTAGGTTAATTCCCAAAGATGGCAACAATATATTGTGGGCCTTTTGAAATATTATAGAATACAGGGCTAGTTGCATACATGCTAGCATTACCTGCATCGATGAGAGTGCATAATGTTTTTCATGTATCATTATTAAAGAAATATGTGCCTCACCATGAACACACAATTGATTGGACTTGATCCAGGTGGAAAATGAAGGAGATTTCTGTGTGTAACCAGTACACATCTTGGACCAAAAATTCAAAGTGTTTCAGAACAAATCCATAGGGATGGTAAAGGTTCAATGGACTTGTTATGGTATTGAATACGAAACATGGGAGCATGAAGAAACTATGCAGGATGAATACCCAAAATTTGTTTTGAATTTCAAAGAAAATAGAAGCTAAAAACGCAAGACTCCATATTTGGACAGTAGGGTTTCAGAACAACATCTTAAAATTATTGGTCACATGTTTTGATATCCTTGATATAATAATGGTGCAACTCGATGGAATGAAGGGAGTGAAGGGGAAATATTTCTTGGGTCAGTAGGTTGTGAAGAACAAGAGATTATGGTTGGAATTGTTGTTGGAGAGTAAATAGATTTATAATTTTATATTTCTGAATATTATGGTGTAAAATTTGTATATGTATTTCGACATGGTGTTGTGCATCGAGGATGATGAAAAAATGTAGGGGAGGGGGAATGTAACATCCCCACTATAATCCTCATTTTAATTAATGCATAATTTATATATGAATATGGCTATGAACAAGCGATGTAATATGAGAATTGTATTTCTGATTTTAATAAATATAATGATGATACCAACTATTGGGAATATGGTTAGAGATGAGGGATGAATTATCGACAAGAGAGGGAATATATAGGAGTGTCTAAGAGGGATCCATATAGGAAATTAATCATGGGTATTAATTCAAACCCATATTTCTAAATTTTATTATCATTGGGAAAACATTCTATTTTTTGGTTGAGTGTATGAGAGCCCAATCATTGGATACCTGTTAGGGGGTGGGTGTAGAACTCATTGTTGAAAATTTGTTGTCATTGATGTCAAAGGATGTCATTTATATTACAGGTAGGGGGAGACTGAATGTTATTAATGATGAGGGTATGCAACGAGTTGATAAGATTTTTCATATGTCATTGATATCAAAGGATATGTCATGTTAGAAATTGTGTTAAAGGATGTCATTGATATCACAGGTAGGGGGATAATTGACAAGTCAAGGGATCGAACCAGAACAAATAACATAAACATAAGAATCTAACTATTACTGCATATCCACCCTATGAGTATGAATACAAGTGAGATAGAAGAAGAAGAGAATGCATGTTGTGCATAAATAAAGTACTTTATAAAGATATGATGATTGTGAACAATCAACCCTAGAGAACTAGGGCTGAACTAGTATGGTGATTGGAAACTAAACAAATACAACTATGTGGAAAAAAGACTGTATGTTCTATGCCTCTATGAGTTGATGAACCTCTTGCATGAATATTAGTCGCTATATGGAAAAAATCGAAGAATAGAGCTTTGTTGCAGAGAAATCTACAGAAGATTAAAGAAATGACGAACTCATTATATCCCACATTCATTGGGAAAATCATATTCGAAGGATTTCTATTGAAAACTATATTTTACACCAATTGAAATTGAATAGAGGAGTTACAAAAATTTGTATGTAGAGTAACCTTTTGGTAGGAATAACAATGGACACAAAGACAATTAAATCCTAATCGTTGATTCTCTAAGATCAATAACCAAAATCAAAAGATTTAAGGTTCAACATTGGTGGGAAAACTAAGCCACATTATCACCACATATTTGGTTACATGATCGCCACATCAGAAGGAGTCCATGTTAGTGATATAACAGGTAGTCCCGCAGATGTCACTTATGGTGCCATGTGTACAAAAGACAACATCCACATGGAAACCAACTAATTTTCCATATCAACACAAGAGATATCTCAAAAAATGGCTAAGTATCAAGATATTGCGGAACATCGAAGAATCAGAGGTATGTAAAGAACAAGAGAAATCCCATGGCTTCGCAAAGCATCAGTGAAATATTGGAAAAATGGATAAGTATCAAGATGTTGTGGATCAATGGAGAATCATAGGTATGTATAAATCACGTGGGCCCTCCATTCCATGAAGAATATGAGAAAATTACTAAGTGTTGGATGGTGGGCAGATAGATGGAAGAACAAAAGGGAACTTCTCAAATTAGTGCGGAAAACTCCACTTCTGTGGTTGAACTTAAAAGACTAAGTATGGAACATAAAATATCAAAAGGAAAAAGGACTAAGTACCAAGAATTCGATGGATATAGAAGTATCAAAAAATGACTAAGTGTTGAGATGTCACAGAGCAATAGAATCAGAGGTATGCAAAGAATGAGAACATGTTCTGCGAACCCATTGTTCCACGAAGGATAGGAAAATCGACTAAGTGTAGAGACTTTGTGGAGATAGTGAGCACAATGGAATATTGTGAAGATGAGAATAATAAGAGAAAATATTGTGGTCTCACGGTAAATTCTTGAAGAATAATTGGCTAAGTATGAAGAAATGAATAAGTACCAAGAATGAGAGATCGGATGGCCTAGAAGGTAAGAGATACGATATCTCCAGAGGCCACCATGTGTCACATATATCATGGTCTAGAGAGAAGAGATTCGATAACCCAGGAGGTATCCACGTTTCAAAAGATTAAATGACCTAGAAAATAACCACATGTCACATATTAGATGATCCAAAATACCCATCATGAAATGTTTGAAAATATGTCTAAGTGTGGGTGAAAAATGAGTGTGGCAGAACTTGAGGGTGCAATTTGGAGGTCGTAGAGGTGTGAATAAATGTGGATTAGATCCACGATTCCGTGGTGAGACTTAGACAATTTTTCTAAGTATTGGTAGAAGTTAGATCAACGGTCAAGATAAATTCTAAGATTGATCGGAAGATTGATGTGCATTATGGTTACATTGTGTATTATGATGGGTAGAGAACAAATCAACGACCTCACTAGATTTGAGAAGAATATCTGATGGATCATATGAATTTAATGGTATGTCCACATGGTCATGAAGGAATAGATTGTTGGAACAGGGGCATACCCAAGGTTCACTCCAAGAGTGTACCAACAAGCCCTAGCTACTGGCCCTTTCAACAACACCTGCAAAGCAGAGGAAGTCTCACCTGAAGCAACTATGAGGGGGTTGCAAGATAGATATGTCTACAACCAGAGGAATATCGAGTGGATCCAATACAAAAACAAAGAAAAATTCATATATCCCTCACCAAGCTAGATCTACCCTGCACAATTATAGATATGATCTAATTACAACAATGAAAATAACAATATAACAATGATAGAGATTAAAGCATCAATCACACACACAACACAAGATGTACGTGGTTCACCCTCTCTCTAGGGCTACGTCCACAAAACTTTGCTTATGATTTATTAAGGTAAATCATATAGTTCTTGTTTGCACTCTCAACTAGAAGATCTTCTTTCTTCTTCTCTCTTTCTCTCCCCTTCCTATGCACCCAGCTATAGGACTTGACCTTTGCACACAATTGAAGATCCTACAATACCAGAAGGATCTCTCTCTCAACGCTTCTCTCTCAATACAATAATATCTCACCACAACCATAGAGCTAGATCAACAACAATATCAACCCGACCCATGTCCTCTTGACCTTTATTTATACATTAAAATACTTCACCGACAACCCTAGGCCAAAACCTAGGTGCCAAAACCCTAGATACCAAAACCCTAGGTGTCTAAAACCCTAGTTCAACTTGACCCACTTTTTTCGGTCTTTACCAACATGTCTTTCCTTCCTTCTTGCACAGTGCTCCAAAGAATCCAACGATGGATTTTTCCACTTGTTGAGTTGTCCTTGATCCATCTTCCTTGCTGATATGTCATTCTCGATCTCCTCGTCCAACAGATTGCATTTTCGTACTTCGCTCCATCTTTTCTTCTCTTTTGCTCACTTCGACCCAATGACAGTTGTTGTGTCTTCCACAAAGTTTGGTTTTCACCTTTTCTTCCTTGTTCTTCACTTCCTTCCATAACCAAGGGCCAATAGGCCCCCAACACTCACCTGTGACTTGTCCTGAGGAATTTCATATTTGATCCTTCTGTTGTACTTCAACTTGTAGATTACGCGATGCCGCCTTTGCTTTCTGGTCCATGCATCCCTTCCTTATGCAGACTGTCTTTTCTGTGTCTGGTACCCAGTTTCAACTGCACCTGGTACCTAGACCCTTTTTGTCTTGCTTTTACTAAGGTCTATGAGGTAGCTGGTTGTCATAGTACAACTTTATACAACTCCCATTCACTAATCCTTCCTTCCACTCTTCGTTCAGTGTCTTCAGCTGCGCAGCTCCCCCTTCGGTAACATAGGCGACCTCATATGGTCCGAGCCCATGCGTCCTAAAATTCCTTGGATGTTTTGTAAACTTACTATCATAGAACAATACTAAATCACCCTGATTGAATGCCTTGCACAGGGGCAGACCCAAGGTTCACTCCAAGAGCGCACCAACAAGCCCTAGCTACTGGCCCTTTCAGCAACACCTTTGAAGCAGATGCAGTCTCACCAGAAGCAGCTATGAGGGGGTTGCAGGACATAGATGTATACAAATAGGGGAATATAAAGTGGATCTAATACAACAACAAAGCAACATTCATATATCCCTCACCAAGATAGATCTACCCTACACAGTTATATATATGATCTAATTACAACAATGCAAATAACAATATAACGA
This sequence comes from Picea engelmannii, assembly GCA_009831015.1. Classification (NCBI taxonomy): domain Eukaryota; kingdom Viridiplantae; phylum Streptophyta; class Pinopsida; order Pinales; family Pinaceae; genus Picea; species Picea engelmannii. The sequence goes on along the minus strand of ML855004.1, from coordinate 19,208 downwards.
TGATAGAGATCAAAGCATCAATCACACACACAACACAAGATGTACATGGTTCACCCTCTCTCTAGGGATACATCCACAAAACTGTGCTTATGATATATTAAGGTAAAGCATACAGTTCTTGTCTGTGCTCTCAACTAACATATATTCTTTCTTCTTCTCTCTTTCTCTCCCCTTCTTGTGCACCCAACTACAAGATTTGACCTTCGCACACAGCTGAAGATCCTACAATACCATAAGGCTCTCTCTCTCAACACTTCTCTCTCAATACAATAATATCTCACCACAACCATAGAGCTAGATAAAAAAAAATATCCTACCAACCCGACCCAGGTCCTCTTGACCTTTATTTATACATTACAATACTTCACCGACAACCCTAGGCCGAAACCTAGGTGCCAAAACCCTAGATACCAAAACCCTAGGTCAACTTGACCTGCTTTTTTCGGGCTTCACCAGCCTATATTTTCTTCCTTCTCGCGCAGTGCTCCAAAGAATCCAACGATGGCTTTTTCCACTTGCTGATTTGTCCTCAATCTATCTTCCTTGATGACATGCCATTCTCGATCTCCTCGTCCAATGACTTGCATTTCCGTACTTCGCCCCATATTTTCTTCTCTTTTGCTCACTTTGACCCAATGACTGTTACTGTGTCTTCCGCGAAGTTCACTTTTCACCTTTTCTTACTTGTTCTTCGCTTCCTTCCATAACCAAGGGCCAACATAGATCAATGACTAGGATTTAAAAAAGGATTGATCGTACGATTATTGTGCGACAAGGCCTATGATATGTGTTTAGTTGGGATGTGAACAATCGATAAATGAGATCAAACAAAGAGATGATTGGATGGTTGTTGAGCCTCATGATGATGTTGAGTGTTTCAAAATCCTAGTGGTCCTGATATGAAGATGATCATATCGATGGTTGATGATTAATCGTAGAGTCCATTTGACGACTAATTAGTGTAAAAGCCCATGAAAAAATCAAGCACGAAAAGAAGGGTCTTGCCCAAGTCTGAGAAGAATCGACGCAACTCAGTTTTAATGGAGATTAGAGTACATTTTGGATATGTCGACAAATATTTCAGTGTATCTTTTTGTATAGACATCCAATATCTTGTGAATTTTCAAGAGGCGAGTAGAAGTGGAGAGATGTAACGAAGATTCTGAGTACGTGGGGTGTGATGGATGTGTGAAGAGTGAATTAGAAGTGCGTGGAAGAATAAGTGTGAAGAGCAGCGGATCTGAGGCTTGAAAGAGAATGGAAGGGAGTAATATTTGAATCTCTAAGGGTGGCAGGGTGGATCTTGGAAGAGGATTGAAGTCCTCATTGTAAGTTGGTGCTTACATTGAAGGTTGGTTCCTTCTTTATCAACAAGTGGGTGCTTGTAGTGCAGGTTGGTGCTTGCAGTTCTACAAGTTGGTGCTTGTAGCAAGGATTGGTGTCCTTGGAAGATTGGCATCTGCAATTTGCAAGTGGGTGCTTGTAGTGCATGTTGGTGCATGGAGTTCTACAAGTTGGTTCTTGTAGCAAGGATTAGTTTCCTTGGAAGATTGGTGTCTGTAATTAGCAAGTGGTGCTTGTTGTGACAGGTTCCTTCCTGTGGTCTTGTAAGTTGGTGCTTACAATAGGGATGGGTGTCCCTCACAGGTTGAATCCTGATACTATAATAATTGAATTATATATATATATATATATATATTTATGGTTTTCTCCCTATTAAGGGTTTCCACGTTACATCTTATGCAATGTATATATTTTATGATGGTGAATATGCTATTCTATTTCTAGTTAGTGCTACATACTAATATGCAATGTTAATAATTGGGATAAAGTGAAAAATTATGTTAGATACTGATTCACCCCCCCTCTTAGTATCTCTATGTGTTCCAATAGTCACTTCCATAGTTATTGGAAGCATGGGGGATGCAGTATAATCAACATTGGGCAGAGTTTGAAGTCAACTACCTTGGGAAAATAGAGGAAAATTCGTATGGGGCGGAATATGCATTTTTTTCACATTTGAGTTTGGCATGAATAACAAGTGGGGAGCAAGAAAAAAGTGCACTAGAGCTAAACCAAGAAGGATGGGTGAATTCTGGAGAATTCTAGAGCATGTTTGGATCATTTGGAGATGGAAATTGAAGATCTAGGTTATCAGGATTGAAGAGTGAACTCCTTTGTGAGTTTCACTGTAACAACGAGTGTTTGTTTTTGTTTTCTTGGCAATGAGTTCCCTTGAGTTCCCAACAGAGATATTCTTGGTTACATGTGCCAGAGAGACCCTGATAAATGGATGAGATGATCAAGGGACTGCGAACAATGAAGGGGTACAATCTTTGGGTTTGGTAGGTTAAGAGGAAGAGAGTTGGAGGAAATTCAAGATAGATGTAGGAGAATACCAGTGGGTTGTGCGATATTGAGTTGTGAGTGGAATATGAGAGGAACCCTTCTCTTGTGGATTCCTAGCCCCAACTTGAGGGTGACTTGCTATTGAGATTTTGAAAAAAAGGTCCATGGTTGGGTGGAACATCCTTCCCAAGAAGTTGGTTGCACAAACATTTTAAAATATAAGTGTTTATTTGTTTTTTCTGAGTTTCTCTTATGAGTTTTGTGGCTGTGTTTTTACCTTGTGCATGAGAATGGTTTTTATGTGTTGTTGTGGATATTAATTGCGATGAATTATGTTCATTTAGAATGTTGTAGATGAATTTAACTATGGGTATCTAATTTTAGTTAAATATGTGTTCAATTCGTAGCTGGTAAGCTACACAAATTAACTAGGAGAAGAAAAATTATGAATTTATGTGTTTTTCCACAAGTAATGTTCCTCGGATAAGATGGGGGACATTACAAATGGACTAGAGGTGGAGTACATGTCCAGGTAATGTTTAAAATTCCAAAGCACATTTATAAATTCCCAAAAACATTTAAAAATGCCCAGTGAGATTTAAAAGCACCCAAACAAATTTAAAAACGACCCATACAATGTTAAATTCGCCCAACAATTACAAAAACACTTAAGGCACATAGGAATTCGACCCAAGGAAAAAGAAATTGGTTGGGAGGAAGAAATTCGACTGAGAGAATGAATGACCTGCTTTTAGGAAAGATAAAACTCCCAACAACTAGAATATACTTAATTAGAAACTCCCTAAGTAATTGCAATAGACATATTTACACAACCATCGATCTTAGAATTCAAGGGAAATTGGGTGGTGGACATTCTTGAGCTTTTCTGGCCCTATATTTACATCAAAATCCTACTACAAGTAGAAATTTAAACTAGAACTAAGGAAGTACACAACTATTAATCAACCACAAACAATTATCTACGATCTACACATTTTTACAGATGAATTCCACCTAAAATATATATATATCCTTGAATGGATGCTCACTCTATTCATTTAAACAATTTATAGGATGATGCTTTCATGAGATTATCTGTCCCTTTCTTCCTTGGCCCAAAAATATACTTTGGGAATGGACATACAAGAGGAAATAGGGAGAGTTGGGGCAATAGGAAGGTCAACAACCTAAACATTCATTTCCCATTCCCCACTCTTCTCTCATTTCATTTTTCTTCTATTTCATCTATTTATATTATTATTATTATTATTATTATTATCTATTTTGTCTCATTATCTTTACATTTTTATTGTTTTACAATGCTTGCACAACCTTCATTAATTACTGAAATAATCTTGAAGTTATCGAGTCTTACAACCATTCTTGGTTCATATCACCAAATGATCTTTCTTCGTCAATGTTTCAGTGAAATATATTCTTTCTTCACTGGAACACAATGTATCAATGACTCCAAAAGATATCTCTTCACCGATGTTTCATCATAATATTTTCTTTATTCGTCAATACACTCCTTTATCGACGAATGCAAAAGATATTTGTTCGTTGATGTGATCTATATTTTATGAGAAGAACAAAATGAATACATGTTATTAAAATATGCTTAACACAAAATAGCAGAGATACAATAAAACTAGTTTTCTATTCAATAACGAAATAAGCTGAAATTGTAAAATGGAGCAGAAAACAAGCTTGCTAGAATGGTGGCGTCTTATCTCTGAGAAGATATGTGAAAAATGTGCTCATTCACAAGAATATCCTTACAATGAGGCTCTCAAGGCCTTTTTACAGTAAACATGAATGTCAAATACCCTAGACATCCAAAAACCTAACCCTAGGAGATGAAGCGCCAAAAGTCATGTGGGCCCTGTTTGGGTAAGTTAGTACATCAAATTCCTAGGGTCGTAACTTTTGCATACGATCTCCATTTTAGGCACACGATAGCTCGTTGGAAAGGTCATTCCCGACTATGGTGATCCCTAAAAACACTGTTTAGGGCCTCAAAACAACCCCACAAGTCAGGAACCCAAAAACTAGGAAACACAAACTGCCAAACTAGAAAATTGCCAAAATGAACTAGTTGGAATAGGTGGGAGGCCACCAAAACCCATTTGGATCAATCCTCCCCCATTAGGAATCAATGGTCTCCATTTTTTTGAGTTCCCCCATCAGATGAGGGAATTTCTGCTTAATTTTTCCCTAGGTGAGCCACTTGCCTTGGTGCAGGAGCTACCCTGCTTTGACAACTCGATAAAGTTGAATCCTTTGCTGTCGGGTGACCTTGATCTGTGTGTCCACAATATGATCACTGGATGCCTATTGCATGAAGCCAGGGTTGATCTCTGTTGGTGTCAACTTATCTTCTATCTTAGAGGTGTCCAATAATGGTGGGAAATATGGCCGAAGGAGAGCCACGTTGAAGATTGGGTGCAAGACAAGGAAAGGGGGAATTTTGAGCGCAAAAGTATTGTCACCCACAAACTTGGTGATGGTGTATGGCCCATACTGGAGTGGGTGAAGCATCTGATGTGGCCTTATAATGCGTTCTTTCTACAAGTGCAACCAAAATTTGTCTCCCACCTGAAAATTATGTGGAACCCGGTGTTGATCATGGTGCTTCTTGTACTTGGCATTAGACTTATGTAAAATATCCTGAACATGTTGGAAGATGTGCTAGATCCACTCAATGAACCAGGTGGATTTGTCATCTTCTAGTGAAGTAGGCGATGAGTCGATCGAGGTGGTCGCCAGGGGTAGTGCAACACCCATGGGGCCCAATTGTTTGAATCCAAACCCCACCTGAAAGGGGTTGTGGCTAGTTGAGCTATGCAGGGCTTGGTTGTAGCTATGATGGACATAGGGAAGACTCTCATCTCATGTGTGGGGGTTCTTGGAATTGTACATGCATAGGATATGTACGATCATCGGATTGATGACCTCAGTTTGGCCATCTGTTTGGGGGTGGAAGGCAGTGGATTTGGTGAGCTTGGTATCCAATAGTGACCAGAGGCTTTACCAAAATGTGTTGAGGAACCAAATGTCTCGATATGAGACAATGGTTTATGGGATCCCAAAGTGTACCCAGACGCATTCAAAGAATATCTTGGCAGTGTCCTCTGCAGTGATGTTCATCTTATTGGCGGCCATAATCACCATCTTGGAAAAGTGATCAACAACCAGAAAAACACAGTCATTTCCCCTCTTGGTGGACAAGAGGCCCGACATGTAGTCCATTGAGATGGATTCCCACAGATTGTCAAGAGTAGGCATAGGGGTGTACATGCCCTATTTCTTAGTGGTCATTTTGGCAATAGCACAAACAATGTAGGACCTGATATACTTACCGACATCCCGTTGAATTTTCAGCCAGTAGAAATGTTTCTCCAGCACTGCCACTGTCTTTTCGATGCCAAAATGTCCTACCACCCGAATGTAGTGAGATTCCCAAATCATCTTCGCGTGCTCACTTGATGGAACACAGAGATGGCCCAAATGACACACCAACCCATCTTGAAGATGGAAATTAGAGACCACTGAGTTTAATCCCAACATTTGGTAGGTGGTGGAGAAGTCAAGGTCTGTCTCATAGAGGTGGGGCCATCTGAAGGTCTCATGGAGGTAAGAGTATAGCACTATGGTGAGTTCTGTGACTTGAGGTTGGCTGAGGTAATCAATAACTCAGTTGGTACTTCCTATTTTATACTTGATGTTGAGGTGGAACTGCTGTAAGTATGTGGACCACTTATGATGGCGGTCATTTTGAAATTTTCCTTGGGTCTGCATGAACTATAGTGGCTTGTGATCAATGTGGATGAATGTCTCCTTCACCAGAATGTAATGTCTCCACTGGCAACATGCTTGCATAATGGATTACATTTATTTTTCATAAGTAGGTTAATTACAGACAACATCTGATATTGTCTCACTATGATATGCTACAAGGTGGCCGTGTTGAGTGAGAACGATGCCCACAACATAGTCTGAAGCATCTGTCTCGATCTCAAAGGGATGTTGCAGGTCTGGTAATGAAAGTACTGGGGATGATCACAAACGCTGCTTCAAGTCATCGAAGGCTTGTTTTTGGGACATGACCTACACAAATGTTTCCTTACCGCCACCCTTGGTTACTTAGCTGAGGGCCCATGCGATATGAGAGAATCCCAACACGAACCTGTGATATAAACTTTTGAGGCCTAGGAAGCTTCAGATCTCAGTGAGTGTGGTTGGGGCTGGCCAGTCACAAATGACCTGGATCTTGGCTGGATCCACATGCACACCATGCTGATCAATGATGTAGCCTAAGTAATAGACCCTGTCCATGCCGAAGGAGCATTTTTCAAAGTTTGCATATAGTTTGTGCAGCCACAGGGTGTGAAAAACTTGTTGAATATGCTGCAAGTGTTCCACCCAAGTCTTTCTGTAGATGAGGGTGTCATCCAGATACACCACTACAAAATTAATGGTGAAAGGTCGCAAGATATCGTCCATCATCCTCATAAATTTGCTGGAGCATTTGTCAAACCAAAGGGCATGAACAACCATTCAAAAATACCTTCTTTTGACTTGAAGACGATCTTCCATACATTTGTCTGTTCTATTGGGACCTGGTGGTAGCCAGAATTTAGATCAATCTTACTGAAGTATTTTTCCCTCGTGAGTTGATCAAGGAGGTCATCGATTTGGGAAATTGCGTACCAGTTCCAGACTGTGATTTTATTAAGGGCCCGATAATCAATGCAGAGTCACCAGGTCCCATCTTTCTTCTGGAGCAATACGATTGGGCTCCCACAAGGCGATGAGCTGGGAAAAATGTGCCCCTTGTGGAGTAGTTCTTGGATCTTCCTCTTGATCTCCTCGTTTTCTAACAGAGAGCGACGGTAGACTGACCCATTGGGTAACTGTGCACCTGGGGTCAGATTGATGGGATGCTTGACCAGGCAGTGCAGAGGTACCTCGGTAAGAGAGGAGAAGATATCCGAGTATTATTCCATGACCTTATCCACTTGCTTCTTTTGTGTGGAGAGATCGACTTCCTAGGCCCTGGATGTGGCTGCGATCTTTTGCTTACTCTGAGAGCGAATCACAAAGATTTTTTTTTTTTCCGGTTTGAGAGATGACCTTTCTGCATTTCTTGGCAGAGATCAAGGAAATATCACTAGGAGGGACTGCCTTGGGTATCCTGTACAATTTTCTGTTCAAAATAATAATAACACTATGAGGCCTGGACTCATATACAACATGACGTTTTCATAAATAAGGTTGGCACAAAAGAACATTACAAACTTTGAGAGGAGCAACATCACATAATACCTCTTCTTTGAAGGGCTTGATGCCGTACGACAATTGAAACTTTTGGTTGACGCGAAGATCGCTTCCTTGGTGAAGCCATCCAATGGTGTAGGACTGCAGGTGCAACATTGTCGGCATGGCCAACCGCTTGATGACCTCTGCTAAGATGAGCTTCTTCTAGCTACCGCTATCAATGATGAAGTGCAACAAGGTGCCTTTTACCCACATATGTGAATTGAAAAGGTGCTCGCCTTCTTCTGGCTCGTCTGGTTCACCAGGCTAGAGCTTGGTGGTAGCAACGGTGGCATTGGGTTCCACGTCAATGATCCATCTTCCCTTTTCTGGTTTTGACTCAGAGTTAGAAGCCACATCTAATTCAGAGGCTTTCACTTCGTCCACCAGTGACTGCTTTGAGTGGAAATCAATAGTGTTATGCCAAGGGCTCTTATGGAAGTCACACCACTTCCCGATACCCTTCTTTGTCTTTCCGGTGTCCTTATTTGCTTTCATCTTGGACTGGTTGTCCTGATACTATCCATATTTTTTCTGTCCATTGTTCTGTAGGTTATGGCTGCCCTTTCCTGTTTTTTTTTGCGAGGGGTTCCCAATACCAAATTGACGCGTCTTTTGTTTGAGCTTCTGCTCGATTTTGATGACATATTGATAGGCCATGCCCAAGGACGAGATGTCCAAAAATTCCATTTCAGTCTGGATGTATCTATTCAGAGCACTACGATACTTGAGCACCTTATTTCACTCTGAATCTTTGATACCTAGCTGGGTGTGCACGGTATGGAAGACATTTGTGAAATCTAACACTACTTGGTCTCTTTTTTGTCGCAGTGTGGTCCATTTGGTATACAAGTCGTCATAACTTTTGACATGGTAGTATTGTTCCTTAATAACATCCCTGAAGGATTCCCAGGTGGTTGCAACTGTAAATAATGAGGGTTCCTCTATTTCCTTTTGCTCATAGAAGGTTTCTCACCAATATTTGACACGGGGAATGACTTTGAGGCGCGTAAAAGTAATTTTTTCTCTATTTTAAAAGTTATGGACAAAAAAATACCCTTCTAGTAGATTCAACCACTTGTGTACAACATGTGTGTCTATATGACCTTCAAATATAGGAATATCGAAGTTGATTTGTACCTTGAAGGGGGCGACGCCTCCGCTCAAGGAATATGCGTCGCTTGCTAGTAGCCGCCGAAGGATTTGCACAAAACTATTCATCATCTCATTCCTCTATTGCGTGAGAGCTTCCTCAAGATTTTTTTTGAAAGGATATCTTTTCCCATCATCTTTCTTTTCTCCTTCCATGAGAGGTCGTTTGGGCGTGCAAGAGCTTTTTTACTCAAGAGAAACAAGCTCGAGACCCAATTCTTTGTACCCTGACCTCATTGGGGACATGCTTTAAGACGACAAGGAGCAGACCGCTCTGATACCACTGATCCAAATTTTATGAGAATAACGAAATGAATACAGATTATTAAAATATGCTTAACACAAAATAACAGAGATACAGTAAAACTGGTTTTCTATTCAATAAGGAAATAAGTTAAAACTATAAAATGCAGCGGAAAACAACCTTGCTGGAATGGTGGCGGCTTATCTCTGAGAAGAGATGTGACGAATGCGCTCATTCGTAAGAATATCCTTACAATGAGGCTCTCAATGCCTTTTTACAATAAACAGGAATGTCAAAAACCCTAGACATCTAAAAACCTAACCCTAGGAGATGAAGCGCCAAAAGTCATGTGGGCCCTGTTTGGGTAAGTTAGTACATAAACTTCCCGGGGTCGTAACTTTTGCATACAATCTCCGTTTTAGGCGCACAATATCTTGTTGGAAAGGTCTATTCGAGGACTACACATTTTACTTCTAGCTATCAAAGTTCATTATTGATTGTGGTGAGACCTAAAAACAATGTTTAGGTCCTGAAAATGGCCCCGCAAGCAAGTCAGGGAACCAAAAACTACTAAATTAAAAAACTGCCAAAATGAACCAGTTGGAATAGGTGGGAGGCCACCGAAATCCATTTGGATCACAATGTTTCAATGATTTCTAAATATCTTTCATTACCGATACACTATATCGATGACTGCTAAATATATATCTTCACACACACACACACACACTATCAACGACTTCGAAACTTTTTTGCTCACCAATGTACCCTTTTTGGTGACTTCAAATCTTTTCTACTCACTGATACATCGCTTGATAAAATTATTTTATTTGTCGATATACCCTAGATTGGCCACAAAAGACTTTCCTTCATCGAAATGCACTATATCAGCCACCAAAGAACTTTTTATACTCAGCCAAATTTTAAAAATTTTCAAACTCACGAACTCGTGAATTTTCTACTGTCACGAACTTGTGATTGCGATTCCCTAGAAAAAAAAAACCATTCAAAAACTATATTTAGACACTTAGATTCCCACATAAACCTATGCACCAATAATACCAAAACCAAAACTTGGATTTAGAGAAGTTTTGATCTCGATTTATTTTGCCAGTGAACTTAATTTTTTCCCTCAACACATGTGTGGTTGTCACGGATTTGGCCATTTTATAACCTAGGAACAAAACCCATTTGCTAAATTCCAATTATCTACATACCCATGCCGTTTTTCATTTAAAATATGCCCAAAAATTGAGGATTTTTCTTGATTTCACACATTTCCCCAACTAGAACACATGTAACAACTTGATTTCTATTGTAGCAGACCCCTGCAAGTCCAATGTCGCAATCTAATCTCTAATGCCACTTGTAAACGATCCAAACCAACAAACCCAAAAATTATCTCTCATACAAATAAAACTTACAACAAACAACATGCTATTGCATCTAATAACATATATAAAACCCATGAATGCAGGAATTTAAGTAAACACACAACATTCATATAAAACCATTTACATTGTAGAAACAAACATGATAAAGATAATAGAAACATATATTTTAATGACTGAACCAATTGGTTGCATAAAGGGGGTGTTTCTCATAGCCATAGGCGTTGCTGTTCCATTTCTCTCAATTGTAGGCCACCCCCAAGCTAAGGATATGAGTCGACAAGGAGGCCTATCCCTCTTGGATCTCTACTCTATACATTCAACAACCCAAAAAACTAGGTTCCACTATAACAAAAATTCTAATCCACCAGTTTTCTCTTTCCACATAACCTACACAAGCCAAGGAATGGGATCCCCCTTCTCTGCCATGTAGTCCTTCGGGTCTTCCGACTTCCCTCTATGTCTCTAGTGCACTTTATTGGATAGGAAATATCTTAGATGGGAGATCCAAGAGTTATCAATTGATTTGGGAGTGCTCACATTAGCCTTATCAAGGCTCTTGATCCATTTCCTCAATAGGAAACATCAATTATAGGAATACATCCTTCATTACAGACATACGACCTTCATTCTAGCACAAAAATCAACCCAACAAGTTATCTTTCCATGGATAGCATGGCTAGTGCTCTTTTTAGCACCCAAATGCTCTCTTGCTCCCCATAATCAACAAGTAAAAACTGATAAAAAAGGAACTAAAATTTCCTTTTCTTCTCATGCAAGCTTGACTCTCAAATTTCCCTAAAAATGGTTGTACTCAACCCATGCTATCATAAATTGGTGACCTGACCTTTCCCTCCTACCACTCTTACATTAATTTAATATAACTTTTGATAATTCTAAGGGAAATAAACCTTAATATAAAAATGGATGAATTAATGGGAATGGGTAACCCCTTGGACCCCTCTTCATCCCCCTCTCTTGTGGAATCATATCCCTCCATCATTATTGCCCCACTCATACCACAACAATTGATTATTATTTTTATTAATAATTTCAATGTACATTTTACATATCTCGATCCTCGTCCATCTCGATCCGTATGGGCTATCCTACTCAAAATATATCGACTCACTAGCCTGATTCTCATTTACACAATTAAATTATAATTCGTGGGGATTAAAACTAGGGATATTACAAAATGTTACATAGGTAAGATCATTCATGGGACTTACAGGTTATTATAGGAGGTTTATTGGAGGATTTTCAAATATTGCACATCCCATCACTTCTTTGCAAAAGAAGGGGATAAAGTTTGAATGGACCTCTAAATGTGAATAAAGCTTCCAACGTTTGAAGGAAATATTGACAAGTGCACCAATATTAAACATTGATGACCCAAAGGAGGATTTCATGGTGTGCATTGATCCATGAAAATAAGTGCTTGGTGGACTCCTTACCCAAAATGGACCCATGTTATTTTATGAGTCAAGGAAATTGAAAGATCATGAAAGGAACCATGCCACACATGACCTAGAGTTGGAAGCCATAACATATGCCTTAAAAGATGTGGAGGAATTATCTCATGGGTAGAAAATTTGAGTTGAGGATAAACCATGGTGGTCTCAAACATTTATTTGAGTAGCCAACATTGAATGCTAGAAAAAGTAGACGGTTGGAATTTTTCAGTGATTTTGAATTTCATATCAAGAACATAAGGGGAAAGAAGGATAAAGTGGCCGATGCACTCAACAGAAGGATTCATGAGATGCATGTTACAACCACAAGTATGCCTAAGTTTGATTTGAAATACCAAGTTTTGGGAGCTACAAATTTAGACCAATTTTATTTACAATTTAGGGAGAGCACACGACATTGTAATTTATAGCCAAAGTACAAAGAGTTTGTTCTAGGATATGATGGAATATTGAGGAACACAAATATAGTATATGTTCCTAATTAAAATGAATTAAGGAATTTGATATTAAAGGAGACACATAATGTTCCATATGCTGGACACCCAGGCTATCATGAAACCATTGCAACAATAAAGATCCAATATTTTTGGCTGAGCTTGAAGAAGGATGTGGCTAGTTACATAGACAAATGCATGGGATTCCAAAGGGTGAAGGATGAGCATGGACACCCATCAAGTATACTATAACCATTACCAATTCTAGAGTGGAAGTGGGAGATAGTCACCATAAATTTCATCACCAAATTTCCTAGGACAACAAGGCAACATGACTCAATATTGGTGGTGGTGGACAAGTTGACCAAGGATACACATTTTATCCTAGTTAAGATGAATCATAGGGAAACCAACATTGTTGATATTTACATGAAATAAATTTCTAGGCTACATGGAGTGCAGAAGGCAATTGTGTCAGATCAAGATTCCAAGTTTACCTCAAAATTTTGGAAGGGATTGTTCAAGGGATTTGACACAAATGTAAACTTCAGTACAACATATCACCTGCAGACATATGGGAAGACAAATAAATTTAATCAGGTGATTGAAGACATGATGAGGATGTATGTGATGGATAAGCCATCCAAGTGGGAATAATACCTACATTTTGTGGAGTTTTCATATAACAATGGGTATGAGACCTCATTGAATATGATCTAATTTTAATATGGAAAAGGTGTAATACTCTAGTGAGTTGGGACGATCCAACAAACATAGTTGTTCTTGGGCTAGATATGATCAAGGATATGGAAGAGAAGATAGTGAAAATCAAGGAGAATTTATAAGTAGCACATGGAAAACAAAAAATATATGCATATAAAGGTAGAGTATATAGAGAATTTAGAGTGGGAGAACATGTGTTCTTGAACGTGAATACCAAGAAGAGCTCACTAAAGATGGGTAACTGCACTAAGTTGGTAGCTAGAATTTGTGGGCCATTTGAGATACTAGATAGGATAAGTCCAGTTGCATACATGCTTGAATTACCTTCTTCCATGAATGTGCATAATTTATTTCATGTATCTTTATCGAAAATGTATGTGCATGACCCTTACTATGTCAATGGTTGAAATTTGATTTAGGTGGATCTTGAAGGGGACTTTCAGGTGGAGCCAATGTGTATCCTGGAATGGAAAGTCAAGGTGCTATGGAAAAAATCCATTGGGTAGGTAAAGGTCTAGTGGATTTGTTACAACTTTGAGGACATGACATGGGATCTAGAAGATGCTATATGAGAGACATACCCACAACTATTTTGATTTTGGATGTAAAATTTGTATATATGGACACCTCTATGGTGATGTGCACCAAGGACAATGCAAATGTAAGGGGAAKGGGAATGTAACAMCCCATTTTTAATCCYTGGGAATTKTAAYTGTATATAAATTTTATATAGGTTGGTGAGCCATATAGTATGGCCAAGGGACAMGTTAGGTATATTTTGTATCAAAGTTATTAATAAAAATACATCACTGGTTGTGATACAAGAGGGATGAAACAATGGGGGGATATGATTCCATGAGAGATAATTGAATAGTTCTTTTGGTCGACTAGTTTCATTTGGTTGACTAGYTCAACTACCCAGTTGCATGTMTTTTCCATTAACTAAATTATCATAGTGGTCAACTGGTCGACTAGCTTGACTACTTAGTCGACTGTCCTTGCTGTCAATTGACTCATTGTAGTGGTTGACCAAAGTCCAAGTCATATTATTTTCTTGTAATTTATATGTGAGAGGGGATTGAGGGGGTCAATGGGGCCAAAGTATGATTTATATATTATTTTATCGAACTTTTACCTTAAATTATGCAAAAGGACAAATCATTATGGGAATGCGTGCCAAGGTGCTAGGTGGAGTTCCTTGGGTGCCAAGTGGCAATATGAGAACATGCATACTAGTCCCCTAGATTTGGAATCTAACCATCATTCCATCATTCTACCTATTCATTGCTTGGACTTTGTTCACTCACTCTAGTGACGCATGGAGTACACAATTAACTTGTATGGAATTAAATTTCTATGACTATGATGGAACATTGGGGATGCCTTTCACATATTTTTGATATGAAATTACATGTAAGCATGAGCATGGGATTGTTGTGATTGATACTTCATAAACACTATTATTTTTTCGAGCCTCCAACATTGATATTCCTGGAAAAACTGCACTGGATCTTAGGAGGGGGTGAGAATTTCTTGAGGGACTGTAGGGCAGAGAAGGGGATTCCATCATTGGGGTGGTGTAGGTTGGGGAAGAGATTTGCGTGGTGGAAAATGATGTAGGAGTCTATATGTTGTCATTTTTTGGGTATTGGGATGTGTGAAGGAGTTTATCTATCCCTAAGAGTCATTATTCCTTGTGGACTCATAGCCCTAACTTGGGGGTGGCCTGTTGTTGAGAGATTTGGAGAAACTGAGCCTACAATTGGGAGGAATATCCTTTGTACGCATCCAATTGGTGAAATTTTTCATAAGACAGTGTTATGGTTTCTATGTTATTTTTTGAGTTATTTCTATGTGTCTTACCGTTAAATATGTTGTGACGATTAATAAATTAAATGTTGTTATAATTCTATGTTTTTACGTATGAATTGCATGAGTTGCTTGTCATTTTGCATGCATAATTACTTATATAACTGGATATAGAGCATATTTTTATTAGAAAAGGTAATTCAAGCTAAGTATGAGCCAGGTCAAAATAATTTTAAAATAATATA
>ML855001.1:16022-28558 GCA_009831015.1 Picea engelmannii | reverse complement strand
ATCAAATAGTAACACATCATGTCATCTGTCAATCACATCATAATCAAATATATAGGTCTAACATAAAAAGGGTCCAGATCACTTGCGAGCAAGTGTCCTCAATAATAAGTGTTCTCAGTGCGCCAGAGCGGGATGTTAGATTTCTTTTAAAGAAGAGGAAAGTGTGGCACAATGAGATATGAAACTCTGCAACACACCAGAGATTCCAGGTAGAGAAAATCCAACTCAATCATTTTTGGCATGTACATACAGGATATGTAGGAGAAAATTGCAGATACATGGAGGATTCCACTTGAAGTGGTGAAGGAGCATGAGGGGATAGCCAATTTTAAGGAATATAGGCACAATATATGGATACAAGCCATAAGAGACCCCAAGAAGACGTGGCTAAAGATGCAGTATTTCATAACAACAAAAGAATTCCAATGGGTACTAGCAGAATGTCCAGATCAATGGAAGGTGCTCGTAGCAGTCAAAAAAGGAGAAAATGGAAAAGAATAGGCAGAAGATGCCACAACACAGAAATCTAGTAGCCCAACAACCAATACTATAAAATAAACATAGTGCAACAAACCAATAGTTGTTGGTATAGCAACGAAGAAGCCAAGGAATAAATAAGCAGTACCAAGGGCCTCAGTATTGGGAACTAAGGGCGCAAAATTAAAAAATCGGGCAACAAAAAAGAAAGATGAGATCTCAACCCATGAGGTAGGGACTAGAAACATACCAGAGGTAATGCAACCTATGCAAATGGAAAAGAGGAAATCAACCATGTATAAAGGAGAACATAGGAAGAAGATGAAACCACAAAATAAGCCTCTTGAGCTCACGATCACTGAAGATAACGCAAAACTGGTAGTAGATAAAGTCCAAAATAGAGGAGAAGAAGATTTATTTTTCGCAGAATCCCAAAGAGAATAAATGATGAAGAAGTTAATACATGTTAAATAAGTTTTGGAGAGATTACAACTCAATGTCGCACAACAATGAAGCACAGTGCCGCATGAGATGATATATGAAGAAAAGGAGACAATTCAGACATAAATAGTGGGAAGTGTGACGTTTCAAATAAGCCAAGACATGTTGTGAAGGGGCGAAGACATGGCACATAAACAAGTCAAGGATGTATAACATATGGAATTGGTATTTGATAAGATACCAACAAAGGAATTATATAAATTGTAGATGAGCATCGCACAAGAAGTGCAATCCAGAGCCAGGACAAATTCCACAAAGTTGGAGACATCTAAGGAAGAGGAGCATGTGCTAGAGGAAGTTCTCAAATAAGTGTAGATCGAATGAGAGGCGGAAAAACAATGCATAGACAAAATAGATCAAAGACTTGAAGAATTCTTCCAAATGATTCTAGACACCGCACCAGTAGGAGAGCTCAACGTGAAATAAAAGATAAAAAGAATAACGCAGATGATGGATGGGTATAAACAAGAGATAAGAGAATTATTGGAGAAGCTAACACCAACCACCCCTCTAGAGGTCGGATTAGAGAGGGAACAATAGGCAACAAAGAACACAGGTATTATCATGTTGTAAGTAAAAGAAGTAGTAGAGCTCTATGAAAGGACGACACAAATATGGACGAGCCTGAAAGAAGATGAAGGGATCCAACAATTGGATCAAAGGGAAGAGAATTTGATTTCCACAGTCCATGATTTGAAGAAGAGACAAAATATGATGAGTATTTTAGATAGGATAAAAAGAGTGGAGGATATGAAAACCTTGTAGGCATAGGTAAGGGTTGCACAAGGGGAAAAGAAAGCATGGTAGGCTCAATTGGAGCCACTTCAGGAGCAAGTTGAGAAGATGATAGAATAATTGGAAATAGAGAAAGGCATATTGGATTAGGCTCACTTGGAAAGTATAGAGGTGATAAAGGATCACATAATAATATAGGTGGTGGAGACCTTGATAGAAAAGAGTGTGCATGCAAAGACAACAGTGGATGTACTCACAAATAAGTTCCAGACATTGGATAAATCAGTGCAGAAGGCACACTTTGCCTGTGTGTCTCGGTACGAGCCACAGGTAAGTGTTGGGGGCCTGTTGGAGTAGGAAATTTTGGGGTAATGTTCAATATACAATGCAAAAAATGAGGTAGAATGGACCAAAGAAGCATCATGCAACATGAATAAAGGAAAAGTAGCATGCCAAAATTGTGGATTAATGAACAAATGCAATTAGAAAGTGGACAAGTTGAGTCCACTTAGAATTAGTATTTTGGAGTATGATGTAAGGGTTTTTAACCATTTTTCTAATATAAATAGAGGATGTATGAGGTAGATAGGGGAGGGCTTGTATTGAAGAGTATTATCTTTTGGCATGAGTCTTGAAAACTTTTTTTGGTTGCAGTACTAGTTTGGTTGAGAGTTGTGGAGTTGAGATGGAGTCAAATGAATCATAATTAAGGGCCAGTTCACAAGCTGAGGAGCTTGGTGCGACACTGGTCATCCTCACTTTCACTACACTTATGTGAATTTTAAATGCACCTTTTGATGCAATGCGCGGAGTGCAAGAATTTTTGATGAAGAATAATAAATAAGAAGAAGATATTTGTGGATGTAGCCCAGGGGTGAACCACACTAAAATCACGTGTTATGTGTTTGAATGATGTAGTTTTGTTGTTTCTACAATTATGAATGAATGATGAATGGCTAGAGTAATATATTGTAGCACGCAATATTGATAATGCAGAATGAAATAATTGATAGATCTATATGAATGGTATAATAATATGTATGTTAAAGAAAAAGTAGAAGAATTATAACATCCCCAACCCTATTCATGATTGCAGACACTTGGGTCCTGCAATCACCCATAAGCCATCTCAGGTGAGACTGCATTGTGCACTATGTGCACAATGTTTCCTTCTGGTTTACCAGAGGGGTTGATGGTTTCTAGGGTTTCATTGGAGAAACTAAGGTAGAACCTGGGTCAGCCTATACATCCAACAATGCACAATGAAGTGGTTGAGTGGAAAAAAATTTCCCTTATTTCTCTAACTTTTCCTATAAGTTCACTTTTACAAATAAGTTACTTTATATGAAGTGACCCACTTTTATAAAGTAAGTGAGAATCACTTTTATAAATAAGTTTCTTTCTAAATTAACATTGCATACAAAAAATATCTTTAAAAAGAAACACTAAAGCTGCTTTATAGTCATCCACTTTTATAATATAGGTGAAATACACTTTACAGTAAAGTTATGTGATAACTTAAAGTTGACTGAACTTTTTCAAAAGGTAAATTAATGAAAATAAAGACTTGAACTCAAGACCTATTATTAGTCCCTGCTGTAGGCAAAGAGGGACTCTAGCGATTGATAAATCGTTGACCTGGTATTAAATTGTGCATTGACCACAAATATTTGCATATTATCTATTGTTGGAACAAGGGAAGTGAAAACATCAATTTTTATATAATAGAAAGTACCATGTTTGTCATGATCTAATTGGACAATGGATTGGAGGTCTTATTGTCGGCTTCGCTATTCCCAATGTTATATTTGTTAGCATATCCAAAGTATTTGAATTGTATATGGTATTTTCGAATCATATATTTTCGTATGCATTGGTCGAAGGTGGATTAATGCTAGCATTAGTTTGAATGTTTCCTTAAGCATTTTCTGATAGCTTGAATACATTGTCTACCATATTAGTATGCCTGGTTTTTGCTTTATTGTTGCGTGCTTCGAGAGAAGAGGCTTGCCATGCTTCATTTTTTTCTTAAATGTTTGTACAGGGCTAGGCCCTTAGACAGTCCTGACAGTCTTAAGTGTTTACCTAACAAGTCTGGCAATCTTAAATGTTTATTGTACAAGTGTGTTGGAATACAATTTCATTCCATTTTTTTGATGGTAGTCTGACATCTTCCGTCGATTTTTATATAATAAAAAGTACCATGTTTGTGAAGATGTGATTGGACAACGGATTGGAGGTCTTTTTTCCAGCTTCTCTATTCCCAATGTTATATATGTTGGCATATCCAAAGTATTTCATCGTATATGGTCTTTTAGAATCATATATTTTCTTATGTAATGGTTGAAGGTGGATTAATGCTAGCATTAGTTCAAATGTTTCCTTTAGCAATTCTTGCTAGCTAAAATACATTGTCTACCATATTAGTATATGTGATTTTTGTTTTATTATTGTGGGCTTTGAGAGAATAGATCTGCCACACTGGTTTTTTCTTAAATGTTTGTACAGGGCTAGGCCCTTAGGCTGTCTTGATAGTCTTAAGTGTTTACCTGAAAAGTTAAATGTTTATTGTGTAAATGCGTTGGAATATAGTTTCGTTCCATTTTTTTTATGCTCGACATCGCTTCTCCAGTGGTTGATGCTTGTTCATTGCTTGGTTCCATGATTGTTGTTCTTGTTTGATTCAACTTTGCAAAGTTGAGGTCCTGCAGCTGCAGTGGACATCTTCGTGGTTTTTCACTAGTTTGTTGTTCTTCAACTTTGCAAGTTGTTGGACCTGTTATTGCGGTTTCTAGATTTCAGGGCTGGCTTCTTGTCGTCTCTCATTGACGCGTAAGTTTCCCTGTTGTTGTTTTTCAATGGTGGGGGTTCCTACCTCCAAATTGTTTTGCAGACCATATTTGTCTATGATTTTCATTTATGTTCCTAGAAACCATGCGTCTTGATATGTCGGCTGCGAAGTTCATAGTTGTTTGGAAAATTGCAATGCGAAAGGGTTCTCGAAAAGTAGTTCAAAGATGTTAGAAGAGGGAACCATCAGCCAAAGTGTAGAGACAGTGAATGCTTTTATTCTGTGGGTTGGAAAATTGCGCCCACCTATTGTCTTTCTGCCCAGTAAATTTATGGTGTTATTTATTTGCGTTGATTCTTCTGTTTTGTACCCAGTTTCGTGCTTGTAGTTTTCCTATTTTGCTTTCCTTTTTTGGGGGGGGTGCTATTATTTTTTTTCCCCCCTTTTCTCTATTTTCAGAGAAAGTGAAAATATCTAACAAACAACTTCAAAATCAGAGTTCAGAAGATGGAAGAAGCAATAGATGTTAAGTCGTATGAAATAGATACACACTCCATTATACATGGCAACATTGACATGGCTTTGCATAGCAATGGCCTTTTTAGATTGGATGCATTCTCGTACACTGCAGGGGATTTCCTTTTCGATACATTCCAGGTTATGTTGCATTTCCGATATTCGTCGACCGAGCTATGCAATGTATTAATAGATTATTTCTTGGCATGTTTAAAAAATGGCAAAGTGGAGGCATTGAACTCCTATGAATACGAACCAGAATCTGATTTTCTTCGGCAGTTGCACGAAATACATGATGTCGCTACATATTTTTCAAAGATGCGATTGTCTGCATATTCATCTCCTCATGCACATGAGAGGGGACTTTGGGGAGACACATTTTTTATATGGTGGCTATCTAACTGGATCAATATATTGGTTGGAATATGGTCATTGACAAGAGAAAGAAGATATCTACTATTCAACAATGTTGCCTCTGACAATCCATATTGCATCTTGGTCCATGATTCCAATGTTCTCAGTGGTCATTGTGAACCAATCCTGTACAGAAAAATGTCTATATGCAATGTTGAAGTAACTCATATTTACTTGTCCCTCTTTTGCAAAGACCTTGAATCGCAGTTGGAACAGATTATGCATTGCATAGATTGTCATGGTTTACAGCTGGCAACAAATGGTGTGTCTAATTGTGGAGATAGTTTGTTTAATGCGATTTGTTGTTTGGTAGCAGTGGAGTTTCATTTGCAGTCGTTGCGGATTGACACTATTCATTCCTTTTGCAATGCAATTGTAGGTGGCAACCAACAGGCTTTTAAGTGCTTGCATCAACACCTTTTGCCATATCTCCTGGAAAATATGCCTGCAGTTGGAACTTGGCAGGAATACCTTGTAAACATGATGTTTCCATATGAAAAAGGGAATTTGGAGGGTTGCAGATTCTGTTTACAATGGTTGTCTATGATATTCATAGTAAATATCCAGGTCTGGTCAGCATTTCCAGATGGCACTATCGATTCCTTCTTTATTGATTCAAATTATGATCGAACATTTGACATCCTCTCGTTGAAAACATATACAAAACATATCCATTATGAAACTTTTCTTCGACATATCGGTGGTTCGGGGTTGGATGTCCATGCCACCCAAACTGCATCGAATCTTCATACGCGTGGCATGCTTTTTAGTGAGAATGAAACTCTTTTTGGGTGTGATATGGCCATAGAGGGAATGAACAAAAAAAYGATGGGTGAAATTAATCACATTTGTGATGATCACATACAAGGCTTAAACAAAAAACCTAGAGTAAGYTATCACAACTTGAAAAAAACTATGCRTCAAATTCATCCTAGTTGTGATGAGGCCACAGAGGCCTTGAACAAAAAACGTAGACTAGGTTATCAACACATAGGTCAGAGTGAAATTCATCCCAATTTCCATCAATTCATTGTGCCCTTGGGAAAGAAACGTAGAGTAAGTTACCACAACTTGAAAGAGGTCATGCACAAGAGAAAGAAATGCATTTCCATGCTTCCTATTAGATAGAAAGCCACATATCACAATCTAAAGAAACTTGTCCGTGCAAAAAACAATAGAAACATGTGTGGTCACATATCCCAGAATGGTCATGAAACCATCACATTTCGTGCACTAGCAACAACACCATGGACTACTCGCAATGAAAACCAGGAAATAGTTTCTATCCATACTTCCCCGCGAAAGAAAAATGCAAGACAAACGTACATGAAACAAATTAAAGATACTCCTTCCATTGCATGTGCAATTTGTGAGCAACTGAATTTATGAAAAAAAAAACAAGTCTTTCATAGCTACTTTGCAAGCAAAATACCTCCAGTTGATAGCGCACGATACAACATTTTCCAGTGGAAAAATTTGTCTTCCATGCAAATGGTCGCTTGAAAGTGGAAAATTGCCACAGTTTGCAACCCTTAACCAAATAAGATGTAATGTACCACTACCAGATGCAAGTTCACTTACGAAACTTGAGGAGAGACTTGTCTCTCTCCGAATTACATTTTTTCAAATCAGGCCTTGGGGCTATAAACGACCCCAGATGGGCTTAACAAGATCAATTATTAATGTGCCTGTTCAAGTAGATGTTGTGCAAAGAGCCTTTCCACAATTCATTAACAATACAGTGACAATTGTCGTGGCTCTGAAAAGACTCTTGCAATGAAAAAATTCCTATCAGATAGGAAAGGTGTGTGTGCATGTTGTTATGAAAGCATTAAAGGAATTATGTTCAAGGGCCCTGTACAAAGCACATAAAATTTGTATAAATGACAACTAGAAAAGTGTTCTTGCAGAAGAGGATGGCAACTCTGTAGACACTTTCGAAAATCCTATTGAATTTGATACAAGTGATGAATCCGAGAATGAAATGCCTGTTGAGACATTGCTGCATGGATTCACTGATTCATAGTGTAATCATGATTTGCAAGACAAGATTGTTGAAATTGCACCTGCTGAGGGGTAACGTCCACTTGGAATATTCAAGGACAAATTCAATGAGGAAATGAACTTTCCAACACTCTTCTATGGAGATGTGTGTGTCAATGATATCATAGAACAATTTAGTTATCATAAAATAGTCCGACGGGAGCTGCTACATTCAAGCGGTTGCTTCTGCTGTCACATAACAAATTTGTTTTTGAAAACAATGCGCATAGTAATAGAGCAAGTTCTCTCCTGCATATGGGTGCAAATTAGAAAAGGCCAGTTCCAAGAAAGAAATTTGTTGGCCAAGGACGTGAAGTACAAAGTAAACTACTGGCGGCGATTCCACAACAGTTATGTGCATATGCAATGAACATCTTCGTGCCTGAGGTCCAGAAATTAATAGTCCGTCATAAATTTGATAGTTTTGGCATGATTCTGGTGCAGGAAAAGGGAAAAACAATTGCAGGGGAGGCGAACCAGCCCAAAACTTAGGGTGAAAACATGGATCTTGACGTTAATCTAGATAGCATATTCTACAAACTTGATCAGCTCGGAGACCCAATTCAACATGGCTACCCAATGGACATAGTTGATACCAAATTTTTTTACGAAGATGAATCCTTTGTATTCCAGAGTGTTGTTTTTGAAAGCGAATCAAAGAACTTAATTATTGAAAAAAAGGATGTCAAAAGTAAGAAAATAAAATATCATTTAGAACTTGACCTTGCCAATACGCAGGTGTCAAAAGTCTCTCAACTTCACATGCCAACCGGAGAAGCTCTTCATGACTCCTTTGGATTCATTGAGGGAAAGAATGCCAAAGTAAAGGACCGGATTAAGGAATTAGAGGAAGCTTTGTTTCCTATGCCATTGTTTGGCAGTCCTTTGGAAATAGCCATACCTTCGACTCTCTGCACCCCTGCAACAAATCTAAAAGGCTCCTCTAGCTTCCTGGTATCCTATAGAGGATATGTGGAGAAAAATATCAACAAAATAATGGAAATGATTACTATGTCCTGGGAAACATCACAAAATATGTATTCGGAGGGAAGCAGAGCACATAACTTGCTCCAACTTCTGTAGACGAATTTAAAAAATGAAGAAACTTTCTATTTGGACACGGTCATCTGTTTTTCCTTTCATGTCAACAACATGCCAGAAACAACCAGAAGACAACATGATCCCCCGTCCACAAAATGGCTCATTCAATTAGAAGCATGCTGGAAAGAAAAGGTGAAGAACCTGTATCTCAGCGTCCAGTCATGTGAGAAAACAATATGAAAGAAAGAAACATTAGTCACAAAACTGGCCAAAATAGACTTAGTAGGAAGGAAAAACAACTTTCAAGACCCTAGCTTAATCATCAACACATTGGCGTTGGCCAAGAAAGTTTTCGATAAACAACTTGATAATTTTAAGGCCTTGTCTCTAGAATTTTTTTATAGGATTCTTGAATATCATGAGGAAGACCTAGAGAACTAGCTAGTCCGCTATTCGGTGTAGAATGGAGACATTTATCAGTTTTTGTGTAATTTTTCTATTGATGTAACCAAATTATAAAATGAAATTTTCAACACTAAAATACGGAATTACATCAACGTCGCCCCCTTGAGAAGCTATGTTGAAGAGAACTTGAAGTGGGTCACCGAGAAAATTCAACAGGAAAATACATCAACAAGAAAATAGAAAAATTCCTTCTTGGAACATTCCTATACATCCTTTGTTTATCAGTCCAATTATTGAAGCAGGTTGGCCACGAAAATCAACAGGAATATGCATCAACAAACAAATACAAAAATTTCTTATATGTAACATGCGTGTAAGTGTATAGTCATAGTCCTTTCTTTATCAATCCATTTATTCTACCTTTTCTAAATATAAATTTATAACCAATGTCTGATATCCTAGAATTTCTACTTTTCAGGCATTACACTCTACCATGTCCCACTTCTTCTTTCCAGTCCTATTTCTTGTACATATTTCTCTTATGCTCCTTGGGAGCCCCAATCCCAGTCTATATGACAAATGCATTTAAATTTCCAAGAATATGTAACAAAGTATTCTTTTTTTTATATATTCGAAATAAAACTATTCTTTTGTCTCCTCATATATTTATGTGTTGCTACATTTTTATCTTCAGCTATGCTCAATGTGAAGACATTTTGTTTATTTTATTTCAATTCTCTTCCTTTTTTATGCATATTTTTCTCTGTCTTGTCATTTTCAAAATTACATATGTCGTAAATCACACTCAAATTTCACACACACACACACACACACACACACACACACATATACATGTCATAAATTTGTGTTCACAACTTTATCTTTGCTACCTGTCCTTTATACTATTTCCGACAAAGGCTGTTACAATTGAAATAGTCTAAAGTTCGCTTGTCAATTTGTATATTGCCAAACTCTGGGTGTTCTCTGTAGGTGATGGAACAATAGAGGCCCATTTTTCAGCCCGCCAGCCCCATAATCCCCGATGAAACAACTGACTAACTATGGATTCAGGGCTCCGTCCATGCTCTATCAAATATCCTCCCCATAGTTTATAAAAGTACATATTTCGTATGTATAAAAGTAAGTAGCTTATTTTTTAAATTACATCTTTGGTATGTATAATTTATGTTGTCCATGGACCTTTAGTTTCATAAATTTCAATTTCCTCTTTCTAGGAGCCCTTGTTTTAAGGAAAGTTAATTCAACAATGTTGGTTTTTTTTGTGCTTTTCTCCACGAAACTATGTAAAAGGCGTTACTACTATTTTTTTTGTGTTTTCTTGTCCATGACCCTACGTAAAAAAAACTACGGGAATGCTAATTTTTTTTTACATGAGGCCCTTAAAATTCAAATAGTGCCCAAGTTCGATTGTCAATTTGTATATCACGGAACTATCTGTGCTTTTTGTAGCACACAGAACAACAAAAGCCCAATTTTCAGCCCCACATCCCAAGAACCCGCCACCCAAATTATGACAAAGTATGCTATGAGGGATCCGTCCATGCTCTTTAAAATATCATCCCCATATTGTATAAAAGTACACATTTCCTATGTATAAAAAATAAATAACTACTTTGTAAATTACATATTTTGTATATATAAATTATGCATATTTTTCCCTGCCTGGTCATTTTCAAAATTACATATGTGGTAAATCCCTCACTCAAATTTCATATATCACATTTCACACACACACACACACACACACATATATATATATGTATATATGTTTCTTTAAATTTACAGTAATATGTCAGATGTCTTATTATTTTTTCTTCACTACTTTATCTTTACCACTTGTCCTTCTTACTTCTTTCCACAGAGGTCGTTACAATTCAAATAGTCTGAATTTCGCTTGTCAATTTGTATATCGTGGAAGTCTGGGTATTCTTTGTAGGCCATGGAACAATAGAGGCCCATTTTTCAGCCTGCCAACCCGAGAACCCGCGATGCAAAAACTGGTTTCTTATTGTCAATTTGTATATTGCGGAATTATCTGTGCTTTTTTGTAGGACAGGGAACAACAATAGCCCAATTTTCAGCCCCACATCCCGAGAACCTGCCATCCAAAAACTAGCAAAGTATGCTATGAGGGCTCCATCCAGGCTTTTTAAAATCTCATCCCCATACTATATAAAAATACATATTTCCTATGTATAAAAATAAATATCTACTTTGTAAATTACATATTTTGTATGTATAAATTATGCATATTTTTTCCTGCCTGGTCATTTTCAAAGTTACATATGCGGTAAATCACTCACTGGAATTTTACATATCATATTTCACATATATATGTGTGTGTGTGTGTGTGTGTGTGTGTGTGTGTGTGTGTGTTTCTTTAAATTTACGGGAATATGTAAGACATTTTGTTATTTTTTCTATATAAATGTCATAAAATTGTGTTCGCTACTTTATCTTTACCACCTATCCTTCTGACTTCTTTCCACAGAGGTCATTACAATTCAAATAGTCTGAACTCCGCTTGTCAATTTGTATATTATGGAACTATGGGTATTCTTTGTAGTCCACAGAACATCAGAGGCCCTTTTTTTGGCCTGCCATCCCAAGAACCCGCAATGCAAAAAACTAGGTTCTGATTGTCAATTTGTATATCGCAGAACTATCGGTGCTTTTTTGTAGGACACAAAACAAAAAAAGCCCAATTTTTAGTCCCACATCCAGAGAACCTGTGATGCAAGAACTGGCTCAGTATGGATTCAAGGCTCTATGCATGCTCTATAAAATGTGATCCCCATACTCTTTGAAAGTACATATTTTCATATGTATAAAAGTAAATATTTGCTTTATAAAATTGCATCATTGGTATGGACACAATGCCCTTAAAATTCTAATAGTCTACAAGTCTGATTGTCAGTTTGTATATCGCAGAACTATCAGTGCTTTTTGTAGGGAACAGAAGAACAAAAGCCCAATTTTCATCCAGACATCTCGAGAACCTGCCATCCAAAAATTGGCTAAGTATGGAATGAGGGCTCTACTTTGTAAAATTACATATTTTGTATGTATAAATTAGGTTGTCCAAGAGCCTTAAATTTCATAAATTTCAATTTCTATTGTGTCCACGATCCCTTCTTTTAAAGAAAAATAAGTCAGGAATGATAATTGTTTTTGTGTTTTTTGTCAACAAACCTATGTAATAGACATTACCATTATTTTTTACAATTCAAATAGTTCGAATTCCACTTGTCAATTTGTATATCGCGGAACTCTGGGTATTCTTTGTACGCCACGGAACAACAGAGGCCTAATGCTAAATTTTTTGGACACGATGCCCTTAAAATTCTAATAATCCAAAATTCTAATTGTCAGTTTGCATATCGTGGAACTATCGATGCTTTTTGTAGAGCACAGAAGAACAAAAGCCCAATTTTCATCCAGACATCCTAAGAACCTGCCATCCAAAAACTAGCTAAGTATGGAATGAGGGCTCCGTTTTGTAAAGTTACATATTCTGTATGTATAAATTATGTTGTCCAGGAACCTTTCATTTCATAAATTTAAATTTCTATTATGTCTACGATCCCTTCTT
>WSFP011387660.1:0-28559 GCA_009831015.1 Picea engelmannii | reverse complement strand
TGGTCTATATACCAGTTCTCTAGTATTCCTTCCAATGTATGGAGAAAGTGATGAGGCCACTATTCTGGTGGTGTCATCCTCCATTGTGTTCTGCACTTCTCCAAATGTTTTTTTGGTGTTCCTTTCCCATCATACCTCTTCATTTTAGTTCTCCCATGTTATGTTCCAAATCTAATGCGCAGTAATCATTTACATTGGTACCAGTCTTGAATTGTTTCTTTGTGCGCACCCCACCATCTTATAGGTGTGGCCTTGAGTGAAATATCTAGGGCTAAGAGTCTCTGATTTTATAACACTTCTTCTTCATATTTTTTAAGAAATTCCTCTAAGTCATTTACCCCGTGAAAAATGGGAAATTATCTTATCTCTGTACCAACCCATCTTACTGTGTCGTCTATTCTTGTGCACCTTCTTGTGGAAATTTCACGTAATCTTTGTTTCCAATTCTCCAAACATGTATCTGAGTCGGAAGCACATTATGTGATGCTTCTCCAGTTGAGTACCCCATCTACAGTTAGGTTGAAACAATATTCTTCGCATGCAGTGGTTCTGTACAACTGGTTTATTTCCTCCAGATCCAAACAAGTGGGTTCTACAAACCTTTCTCCTTTTGAAGGATCTAATAGTGAAATGACTCTATATTCACCTGATTCAAACGTCATTTTCCTTGTCTTCAAGTTGATTATGGTCTGGTTATCAAACTCTCAATCCAATCCAAGCAATGTTGGATAAGGTGTTGTCCCATCTACTATCTCTATTACTTTGAAATATTCCATAGTGCGCACTCCATAGAAATCTAATGTCACCCCTTTAAGCCTTTCGATTGGTAAAACTCTGTGTTGATTTTCTAATTTCAACTGGACAAGTGAATAGTTGTTGTCCCTTGGTTATGGAAGTAAGCGAAGATCAAGGGAAAAAAGGAAAAACATGAACTGCGCAGAAGACACAGTGATTGTTACTAGGTCAAAGTGAGAAAAAGAGAAGAAAAGATGGAGCGAAGTAAGAGAAAGCAAGACATTGGACAAAGAGATCAAGGATGATAGATCAGCAAGGAATATGGATCATGGACAACTCAGCAAGCGGAAAAATCCACTATTGGATGCTTTGGAACACCGCGTGAGAAGGAAGGAAAGACAGGTTGGCAAAGCCCTGAAAATGTGGGTCAAGTTGACCTAGGGTTTTATACACCTAGGGTTTTGGTATCTAGTGTTTTGACACCTAGGTTTCGGCCTAAGACTTTCGGTGAGTGATTGTAATGTATAAATAAGAACCTAGATGAGGGAAGAGGGTTCATTCTAGTTTTTTTCCTGGCATGAGCAATTATTGTGTGAGAGAGAGAAGTGTTAAGTGTAAGAGCCTTCTGGTATTGTAATATCTTCAGTTGGGTATGGAGATCAAGTTCTGCACTTGGGTGCACAGGAAGGGGAGAGATAGAGAAAAGGAGAAATAATATATGCTAGCTAAGAGCGCAGACAAGAACTGCATGCTTCATCTTAATATATTATAAAGCACAGTTCTATGGACGTAGCCCTAGAGAGAGGGTGAACCACGTATATTTTATTTTGTGTGTGATTGATGCTCTGTTCTGTGTCATTTGGTATACCGTTATTGCATTACTGTGTTATATATGATAGATAGTTCTGCAGAGTAGATCTAAACTGGTAAATTATATATAATTGTTGAATTGATTTTGTATTGGATCCACTTGATATCCCCTTGGTTGTAGACATATTTGTCCTACAACCCCCCCATAGCTACTTTGAGTGAGACTGCATCTTCTTTGCAGGTGTTTTCGAAAGGGCCAATAGTTAGGGCTTGTTGGTGCGCTCTTGGAGCTGAACCCCAAGTCTGCCCCTGTGCCAACAAATGGTTCTGTTGTTGGGACTGGAATCTTCTTGATGGAATGTCAAGGTGGTTTCCATCGAAGACAAAGATTCATAAGTGGATAGAAGACCAAGAAAAGGAATTTGTCGAAGCCCAGAACAAGAACCCTAATCTTAGTACAGAGGATTAGTTGGAGAGATATATCTTTACTGATATACACGAAGTTTTCTTAGGAGGAATCCATCAGGAGCTATATGAGTGGCTAACTAGGTTAGCAGATACCCAATTTGAGATTAGATCTAGGCCACTTGTGGTTTGGACGTCGCGTTGATCAAGAAGGTCAAGAGATTTGATAACGTTGTGTCAAGAGAAGTAGATCACTGGTTCGATAGCACCATTGGAGGGTACATCATCGAGTTTTTTGTTGACAAAGTAGAGTCGTATAGCCAAGCCGAGAGATATTTCTTCAAGGGACCCAGAGGAAAATTTTTACATTTTCTGAAGTTGAGGATCAAGATGTTATTGCATGAGAAGAACATCTTGAAGATACAGTAGCTAGACGGATCTGAAAAGGCTAATGTTCAAGAATTTAGATAGCAATAGCGACATAGAGGCTGGACATATGCGACGTGGGAGAGCATTCAGAGAAGTTCATATTGCGAACCTGTTTAAGAATAAATATAGCGACAAGGGTTTATATAGTGGAGAAGAGGCATATTTGACAGATGAGGAGCATTCAGAATCTGCTAGGATAGAGGAACCTCTCCAAGAAGAGGCAGAAGCTTCAGGAACTACGTCGACTATTGAAGTAAGCATCAGTACTCTTCATGTTGCTTCAACAGCCTTAAGTAACCAGAGTAACCTAAGTCATCAGAGCACTGTCAGTAGTAGTCCATCACATACTCGGTCTGAAAACCTAGGAAGATCTATGGCAGATGAGATGAGGTTACCCACATTTAGAGGGGATGGATCTGAAGATCCTGAGCAGCATTGGTTTCTCTGTGAAGCTGTGTGGAGTATTAATAATATCACCGACGAAGTTGTCAAACGAGCTCAGTTCAGTACTACCCTAAAAGATCGCACACTGAGATGGTATATGAAATTTGTCCAAGGAGCTACACCTAAACCATTGAATTCTATTAAGACTTCGCTAATTGCTTAATTCAAGAAACCCAAGTCAGAATCACAGTGCATTACAGAGCTGAAAGAAATCAAGAAGAGAATAGTTGAACCGGTATGGGACTTCGATCAGAGATTCAATACCTTGACAGGCCATCTGAGTTTTCAAATCCCAGATGAGCAGAACAAGGAATGGTTCATTGTTTCCCTCTTACCACACATCAAAGTTCCTCTGATGCAACAAAAGATTGCTTCGTAGTCTGAGGCACTGGAGATTGCCATGAAGCTAGAATCAGCCCCTATGGGATAATCCAGCTCAGGTATGAGTCAAATCTTGAGTCAGTTAACCAGTTTGTCTCTACAATTCGAAGATATGAAGAAAGACAAGGGAAAATACAAAAGAGAAGACATATGGTGTGTTAGATGCAGGTCATAAGTCCATGACAAGGAACATTGTCCCCTATTCCATGAATACTTGGCATATGGAGCTTTTAACCCCTTGAAACAAGTTACCCTACCTTGGTGAAAGGTATGCAGGAATAGACATTAACCTAGTGAGTGCTACTACATGCAAAAATATGTTCAGACACCCACAAATTTGTATTGCACGTTCTGTAATTCCATGGAACATGATGATAGGGATTTTAGGGATTATGATCACATGCATGAAACGTCAAGGGATATATACAAGATTCAAGGTGAAGTACAGCAAGAAGGAAACACTACACAGTATAACTCCCCTGGGAGAGGAAACTTCAACCCTCGTGGTGGATTCAGAGGAAGAGGAAGAGGAGGAGGTATGGGTCGAGGTCGAGGACAGATAATCTACTACAACTACACACAGCCTAGACACTTGGCAAGGGATTGTCAGAACCCTTGTACCACTTGTAGCTATTGCAACTCTTTCGATCATGTCATCGATGGATTCTTTCGAGCATGTCATAGAGTTGATTAAAGATGAGAAATATATACAAGAACTGTAAAATTTGGTCAGACAGTATGAGATAGGAAGGATAGATCCTTTACTGAATAAAGTAGTACATCAACTATCCAAGAAGAGAAGGACGAATAAGGAACTACACCTGAATGCTCACATTGGAGAATATGATATAGACTATGTGGTCCTTGACTTAGGGTCGGAGGTCAATGTCATGACGAAGCAAACCTGGGCACTGATGGGAAAACCTAAGTTGATCTATTCTCCTATCAAGCTTAGGATGGCTAATCAGCAGGTAGTAAGCCCCTTCGAAAGATTGGGACATGTTTGTGTGGACATCGACGGAGTGAGGATGTTTGTATACTTCGAGGTGATTGAGATAGTTGATGATAGTTGTCCCTACCCTGCGCTATTAGGAATTGATTGGACCTTCAATAATTCCACTATGGTTGATTTAAAGAAAAGGAGAATGACATTTGAAGGATATGGCCTTAGGGTCATTGCATCGTTAGATCCCGATGAAGGTCCACGATACACTCAGCCCATCAGAGAAGAAGACCATGCATACGAACTGGAAAACATATACAAATTAACAACCAGACAACAGGGTTACATTAATCCTACGGAGGATGGAAATTTGAGTTGGTGAAGTGACGGCGCATGTTCATCAGACTCAGAAGAAGCACTGGAGAACTGGAAGAATATAATGTACAAAGTATCTACAAGGGGATATGCTAGATTAACCAGAGAAGTATGTTGGATCGACACAACAGTAAGTAACGTACCCACTTTTGATGGTCTGAAACCTTTAGAAACCTTCTTATCGGACTTTGAAGAAAGTGTACCAATGCAACAATGCTCATTGGCAATAGATGAGGCCTTGAAAGCCACACCATCAAGATGGCGGGGGACACACAAAAACAACATTACGGAATGGGTACAATGTCGTACCCTCATGACCACACGGTTCTCAGCACAAGTAGAAGGCTACGAAATGTGGTACACAGGTCGAAGTTGCTCGAAAGACCATGTGCGAAGTTGTGAAGAAACCTGGAGAAATATTCCTCAGGAGCAGTGGGTGCACAAATTCATAAACACATTGGACACTATCCCTATCAACTGGTACCTTCAAGCAAATTTGTGCCTCACCACTGCAGATTGGGCAAGTATGACTCAGAACTTTGTCACCACCTTTTTATTCGAAAGCCAATATCCTACAGTAGATCAAGCATTACAAATGGTAAGACATAAAGTATTTGAGGAGGCACCTAGCCTCCCTTTGGAGCAAGAAGACTACAAGTTTGTTACAACATCAATGTTGATGAAGATGATGATCCTAGGAAAGTGAACATTACAGAAACAGAAGGTCAGATAGATGTGGAAGGACCAGGAGTTGAGCTACCATTTATTGGACAACCGATCAAGATCAATAAAGTCAATATTGGAATAGATAAAACACTGAAGCTTGCAAATGTTAAAGATTATTGGATGCTACCACTATTGACAAGATCATCGAGTTACTACATGAATATTAGGACTTGTTTCTGACCAAGTTCACGGATATGAGGGGAATTAAAGGGCCTATGGGAGAAATGAGGATCCCTTTGAAACCAGATGCAATACCAGTCAAGCAGAGACCCTAGAGATTGAACCCAAAATATAAAGAGAAAGTGAAGATCGAGCTTGACAGAATGTTGGAAGCAGGGATTATAGAACCTGTCAAAGAATCAGAATGGATTATCCATATGGTGGTATAAGACAAGAAGACATGAGAGATTAGGATCTGCGTAGATCTCAGGAAGCTGAATGATGCATGTTTGCATGACCCCTTCCCTACGCCATTCATTAACAAAGTGTTAGATAATGTAGGAGGTCAGGAAGTATATTATTTTACAGATGGATTTTCAGGATACCATCAGATCCAGATTGCCAAGGAAGATCGCCATAAGACTACCTTTGATATAGAATGGGGATCTTACCAATATACAGTAATGTCGTTTGGATTGAAGAATTCCCCAGCCATATTTTCCAGGGTGGTAGTTGAAGCATTCAACGAGTTCCTACATAAGTTTCTAGAAGCATACTTTGATGATTGGATTGTTTTAGTTTATTGAAAAATCACATCGAATTTCTAAGGATAATGTTGGACAAGTGTAGGCAGTGTCAGATTGCCTTAAACCTGAAAAAGTGCATTTTCTTTTCACCATTTGGAGTGTTGTTAGGTCATATTGTATGCAAGCAGGAAATGTTGGTAGATCCATCTAAAATTGCCATCATAGTTGATCTACCACCTCCTACTTCAGTCAAACAGTTGCACACTGCGCTGGAACACACGGGATATTACAGGAAGTTCATTAAAGGCTATGCCCATATTACAACACCCATGGAGAAGCTTTTGAAGAAAGATTGTCAACTTCATTGGACAGAAGAATGTCAGCAGAGCTTTGACACACTGGAACAGAAAATGGTTGCCGCGCCTATTCTGGTTTTCCCAGATTGGAGTAAAGAGTTTCATGTGCATGTCAATGCATATTCTATTGCATTAGGAGTTGTGTTAGAACAACCAGGAACAGGAGACATCGACCACCTGTTAGCCTTTGATAGAAGGAAGCTATCAATAGCAGAGATCAACTACACCACCACTGAAAGAGAAGGGTTAGCCATAGTGTATGCACTACAGAAGTTCTGCCACTACTTGTTGGGAGGACACTTTAAAATGTTTATTGATCACTCCGCGCTAAAATACCTAGTCAACAAGCCAGTGTTGGGGGAAATAATATGCAAATGGCTTCTGTTGTTTCAAGAATATGATTTTGAGATTGTAGTTAAGCCAGGGAGAATGAACAAAGGTCTCGACCACTTGTCGAGGTTGGAACATGGAGAAGATCCCACTAGTTTGGAGGATACACTACCAGATGCACAACTGCTAGCCATTAGAAAGATCGATGACCACTTCGTTCAGTTCCTATCAATGAGAATGGCACCGAGTGAATATAAAATCACCCAGAAGAAACAACTAGTAGTGCGCGCTGCAAATTTTTCACTTATAGCGGGACAGTGATACAATATGGGACCTGATGAGATACTGAGGAGGTGTTGTATGGAGGAAGAAATACCATTAATCCTCGTTGAAGCTCATGAAGGCATTGTAGGAGGACACTACGCATGGAAATCCACTGTGTAGAAGGTTCTTTGAGCTAGCCTTTGGTGGCCTACCTTACACAGAGGTACTAAGGACTATTACAGAGCCTACGATGTATGCCAAAGAGTTGGGAAACCATCCAGAAGAGATGAAATTTTGTTAGCACCGCAGCTGACCCTACAAGGATTTGAGAAATGGGCCATTGACTTTGAGGGACCTATTAACCCACCAGGGAAGCACACAAGAGCAAGGTACATAATTACTGCGATAGAATATTTGACCAGATGGGTCAAAGAAAGAGCAGTTCAGGAATGTAGTGCCACTACAGTTGTGTGCTTCATATTTGATGACATCATAACTAGGTTTTCATGCCCGAAGATCCTTATGAGTGATCAAGGCATGCACTTCATCAATAAGACCATTAAATCCTTGACCGAGGAATTTATAGTTCACCATCAGAAGAGCACGCCTTACCATCCACAAGAAAATGGGACAGTTGAAGCATTCAACCAGATCTTGGAGACAGCACTAACGAAGATTTGCAGTGTCAACAAAGACGATTGGGATTTAAGAGTACCAGTAGTATTATGGGCCTATAGAACCACTTGTAAGAAGATAACAATGCAAACCCCCTTTAAATTGGTGTATGTTCTTGAAGTTGTTGTCCCAATGGAATATTCGGTACCAAGCTTAAGAATTATTGCCTTTATAGATATGGACGACACTGGCGATGTTCAAGAGAGGCTTGCACATTTGGTCGAACTGGAGGAAGACAAATTTGTTGCAGGATTTCATCAGCAGGTCCAGAAAGAAAGAGAGAAGGCCTACCATGACAGACACATCAAGAAGAAGGCATTTAAACAAGGCGATCTAGTACTGGTATATGACAGTAAGTTCATAAAACATCCTGGGAAGTTCAGAACGCATTGGCTCGGGCCATATGAGGTCGCCTATGTTACAGAAGGAGGAGTTTCACAGTTGAAGACTTTGAATGGAGAATGGAAGGAAGGATTAGTGAATGGGAGCTAGTTGAAATTGTACTGTGACAACCAACTGCCTCGCAGCTCTCAGTAAAAGCATGAGGACAAGGGTATAGGTACCAGGTGTAGTTGAAACTAGGTACCAAACATAAAAAAGACAGACTGCACAAGGGGGGAAGGGAGGACTAGAGTTGGAAGCACAGGCTGCCCTGTGCAGTCTGAAGACAAAGAAAAGCAGAGGGATCAGATCTGAAGTGCCTCAGGACGAATCACAGGTAGGTGTTGGGGGCCTGTTGGCCCTTGGTTATGGAAGCAAGCAAATATCAAGGAAGAAAAGGTAAAATGTGAACTGCGTGGAAGACACAATGACTGTTATTGGGTCGAAGTGAGAAAAAGAGAAGAAAAGATGGAGGGAAGTAAAAGAAAACAAGACATTGGACAAAGAGATCGAGGATTATAGATCAGCAAGGAAGATGGAGCGTGGACAACTCAGCAAGCGGAAAAATCCATTATTGGATGCTTTGGAGCACCGTGTGAGAAGGAAGGAAATACAGGTTGGTGAAGCCCTAAAAACATGGGTCAAGTTGACCTAGGGTTTTAGACACCTAGGGTTTTTTCATCTAGGGTTTTGACACCTAGGTTTCGGCCTGAGGTTGTCGGTGAGTGATTGTAATGTATAAATAAGAACCTAGATGAGGGAAGAGGGTTCGTTCTAGTTTTGTTGTTGGCATGAGCGATTTTGTGTGAGAGAGAGAAGTGTTAAGTGTAAGAGCCTTCTGGTATTGTAAGATCTTTAGCTGGGTGTGGAGATCAAGTCTTGCAGCTAGGTGCGCAGGAAGGGGAGAAATAGAGAGAAGGAGAAATAAGATCTGCTAGCTAAGAGCACAAACAAGAACTGTATGTTTCATCTTAATATATTATAAAGCACATTTTTTTGGACGTAGCCCTAGAGAGAGGGTGAACCACGTATATTTTGTGTTGTGTGTGATTTATGCTCTGTTATGTGTCATTTGGTATATCGTTATTGCATTACTGTGTTAGATCTGATAGATAGTTCTGCAGAGTAGATCTGAACTGGTAAATGATATATAATTGTTGCATTGATTTTATATTGGATCCACTTTATATCCCCTTGGTTGTATACATCTCTATCCTGCAACCCCCCCATAGCTACTTCGGGTGAGACTGCATATGCTTCGCAGGTGTTGCCGAAAGGGCCAGTAGTTAGGGCTTGTTGGTGTGCTCTTGGAGCTGAACCCTGGGTGTGCCCCTGTGCCAACAATAGCCTAGTGTGGGTTCTCCCATACAATGCCATGTCTTCTCAGGTAAGACATTTAATTCAGATCCCAAGTCTAGTATAATATCACCCATATTGAAATCCCCAATGTTAGCATTTAGTTTGAATTGCGTGCTTGTCCTTCTTTTTGTATGGAGATGATTGACTTTTTTCTACTCTAATTTCCCCTCTGCCTCTGTGTTACATCTTTCTAGTAGATTTTGTAAGATCTTGACAGATGATGGATCCTTTAATAACTTAACATGGGATTGCAAAAAAAAATTTATGTTACTTACTTTCTCTAAAGGTTGTGCTTCACAGGTGTGGTCCACTGAGTAGGCAATTTCGTACATTGGTAGGTTCTGAGTGTGTTGCATGGATGATGTAGACGCAACATTGTGCTTAAGAAAATCATGTTTTTCCTCCTTGAATGTTTTCCTTTCTTTTCGTACATCAAACCACTTATGTGGTTCGATATTCTTCTTCACCCATTGGTGTTGCGCTGGATCTTATCTCACTGCGTCAGCTCCTTTCTTCGGTCCTCCGCGTGTGACTATATTGATGTTTCTTCCATCATCCCTGGCTTCTGCAAAAATCCACTATACATTCGGGTTGTTTTGGTTCATCTTTTATTGGATATTTCCCAAGAGTGTTGTACAGTCTTTTGTATCATGATCTGTTGCACGACAATACATACATGTCGCAGGTGGAAGTGGGAATTCCCTTGCATAATGTCCTGGATATTGGAAGTTGTGACACACTATTAGACCTTTTCCTCATCCAAATCCTCCTCTACCTCGTCCTCCTCCTTATTATCCACCTCGATCTCCTTGTAGTGCATTGTATTGAGGTACGTGGTTATACTACGCGGAGTTATATTGTGGTTGTGCATTGTTCTATTACGGTTGTGAACTGTTATAATGTTGTTGTGCATTGTTGTATGGAGGTGGTACTTGGTTGAAATGAGGTGCAACTTGTCTTGTCATCATTTCTACTTGCACCCTATAAGCATCTGAAGTTCTTTCTCTTATCATATCCATTTTCCTACAATCTTTATCATCATGACCCACTGACTTGCAAAAATTGTAGTATGAACTTTTGGGTATTGTATGATACTTTTGCATCATTGGACAATGATATGGATCATGCCCATGTGTTTTACAGATCTCACACCATGGTCCTCCTATTGGAAAAGGGTTTGGTACTCTTGTTTCCATGTATTGTGTGAAAGTTGGACATTCGTTTTTATGGTGTCCTTATGTCATGTATGTGGTACACCAAACAACTTATATTTTCTCTTTGCATTTATTTTAGTTAAGTGTAAATGTTAGGTTCTTCAAATATTCCTTTAGCTCCTCTATTTTTGGATTTGTCTTATGATATTGGTTCTCTTCCAATTGTAAGGATTCCTGCAAAGCCTCTGCCTAAGTTTGGACCTTTTGTTGTCTTAATGGCTATTTCAAATGTGGTAACAGTGAGTTCACAAATAAGTGCCTATTTTGAATGTCAATAATTGCATACTTCAACTTACCTTTCAAATGTTTAAACCTCTGATAAATATCCCGAACAGAATCACTTGGTTTTTTCCTGATTTCAATCATTTCATTCATATATTGATCTTCTGAGCTAGGCTTTTGAAATTCATTTATTACTAGCTTTTTCACGTCTGCAATATTCCTTGTTATTCCTAGTGGAATGTTTAAATCTAGGATCATATACCATTCCAATGCACAGTCTCTTAGCGTGATATCTAACTACACGAGTTTTGTATCCTCATTTTTTCTTTGCTTTGCTTCCCAAATCTTCTCGCAGATGAATAAATTATTTTCAGGGTCCTCTGATGCCTCTCCCTGAAATTCAAGTAATCTGATCGTGGGATCATGTCCTACCATTCTGAACTGTGTTGAACTACTACCTCTATGTGGTGTAGATATTTTACTATTACTTCATGAACTGGCTCCCCCGATTGATTCTCTTTGACTAGATCCTTGTCCTGTCATTCTTCTACCACTAAAATTTGGTTTTCTAGATGTTGGTGTTCTTTCTAGTGTACTAGTCGCGCATGAGGTTATAGGTTCCACACTGACGTTAATCTAGATTGGATTTATCCCTTATGTTCCTTCCCTTGGACCTCCTATTTTCCTTTCAAATGTTGTACGCATGAATTCCTCAATCTACTCCACAGCTCGAAGATCATCTACCTCTTCTTCATCACTTGCCAAGCCCTATCTATCAGCTATGGCTCTCTTCTTATTATTCATCTTATATTGGTAGGGTGCTCCATTGTGTGTCTTTCCAACTGTTTCCATTATCTTCTTTATCTGGTATTCTTCCATCATGCTTGGGTCCATGGCCTCCTTCTTCTTTCCCTTATCCATCTCTTACTCCATTTCTCCACCTTTTTTCAGTGCTCTTGGACTCTTTATGCACATATAACCACCCTCAAACAGAATACCATCAAGAACCATTACAAACTTCAAATGTACGCATCTCCACAAAATCAAACTCATTTTAATGAGTAATGTAAACATTGACAACAATATCACTTGCCCTTGATACAGCATCAAATGGGGCACCTGTAGAAGTAGTGAATTGTGTTCTTTGTTGAAGAAAGGAAGACGAGATCACACCCAACCTCTGTCTAAGATGCTCAAAGGTTTCTCTTGGTAATGGCTTGGTAAAAATATTTGCAATATTCTCTTTGGAAGAAACATACTCTAATTTGACCACCTGATCCTGAACTTGTTCTCTAAGAAAATGATATTTGATTGGTATATGCTTAGTCTTAGAGTGTTTAACATGGTTTTTAGAGATATTGATAGCACTTGTATGTTCACACATGATGGTGACAGGTTTATCAAAAGGAACATGAATATCCTTGATATTTGTTTTTTATCCACAACACTTGAGTACAACAAGATGATGCAGATATATATTCGGCTTCAACTATAGAAAGGGAAATGGAAGTTTGTTTCTTGTTGAGCGAGGACACTAAAAAATTGTCAAGGAAGAATGCACCTCCACTAGTGATTTTTCTATCATCAATACTCCCTACCCATTCTGCATCTGTATAATCTTTGAGAATGAGGTATGTGTCTTTTGGATACCACAATCCATAATCAACATTGCCTTGGAAGTATCTAAATATTCTTTAACTACAAGGACATGAGTTTCCTTATGAAACATGACTACCAAACCTACTGTTTGCATAATGTCAGGCCTTGAAGATGTGAGATAGAGTAAATTTCCTATCATAGAATTGTACACGGTTTGATCTATTTCTGGAGCATCGTCATCTTTGTTGAGTTTGCAACTGGTAGTCATAGGAGTGCTTACTAGTGCACAGTTTTCCATGCCAATTTTTTCAATATTTCCTTGAGATATTTACTTTGAGAAATTAAAATTCCGCTTTCTGATTGATGAATTTGTAGACCAAGAAAGAAGTAGAGTTCCCCCAACATAGACATCTCAAACTCTTGTTGCATTTCCACTACAAACTTCTTACTCATTAATTCAATGTTACTGCCAAAAATAATATATCAATATATACTACAATAATTAATAGGTCATTACCTTCATCCATGATGTATAAGTTGCTATCAGTTGTTCCCTTTTTAAATCCTTGTTGGTGCAAATACTTGTCCATTCTGTAGTACCAAGCTATTGGAGCCTGTTTTATCCCATACAGGTATTTTTTTAATTGATAGACATAATCATTTTTGTCCGTCATTTGAAAACCCTTTGGTTGCTCCACATAAACTTCTTCCTCTAGGCCACCATTTAAAAAGGCTGATTCGACATCCATATAATAAACTTTGATTTTTTTGTAGCATGCAAAAGCCAAAAACATCCTGATATAAACAGGGGAAAAGGTTTATTCAAAGACCACTCCTTCTACTTGAGCATACCCTTTTCATACCAGTCTAGCCTTTTTTCTGACTATCTATCCATATTCATTCAACTTTTTTTTGTATACCCATTTAGTTCCAATTACATTCTTGTTATTGGGTCTTGGAACAAAATCCCAAGTCTTAGTTTTTTCTATTTGGTCTAATTCTTCATTCATGGATTTGACCCAGTGGCCATCCTGACTTGCTTGCACAAAATTTTGGGGTTCTCTCATGGACAACAGTGAAAAATTTGCAAAGTTAGATGTATCTATAAGTTTTCTTCTATTTTGTACACTTTCTTCCTTGTTTCCAAGAATCTGACTTTTTGGATGATGTTTTTTAACATATCTTCATGGGGTCTTTGGCTGTGGTGTTTCCATTCTCTCATCTTCCTCTGAATCCTCTAGTTCCCGATGCTCGTTCATTATGTCATCTTGTGGTTCATTGTTTGTTGGTTCATCATATGGATCATCATGATGTTGGTGTCTCACTGGATGAAGTGGTCCTTCATCTACCTTTACATCTACACTCTCAACTATCTTGTGGAGTATTTTGTTGTAGCACTTGTACTCTTTGCTTCTAGAGGAGTATCCTAACAAGATACCTTCATCATCTCTAGATTAAAACTTACCTAAGATGTCTTCATTTCTTTTAATGTAGCATTTGCTTCCAAATATCTTGAAATTATCTATTGATGTTGATTTGCCATGCCATAGCTCATAAGGGGTTTTATTGTTGATTTATTAAGAATGTTGACATCAGTTTGAACGCCTCTCCCCAAAAGGTGTTGAGCACCTTTTATTCATCAAACATGGCCCTGTCAATTTCTTGAATTGTTTTGTTCATCCTTTCTACAGCTCCATTATGCTAAGGGGTTCTTGCAATAGAAAATTGTCTCTTGATCCCATTTTTTTCACAATAACTATTGAATTCATCATATGTGAATTCTCCTCCTTTTTCTGACCTTAGGCACTTGATTTTTAAGTCCATTTCATTTTCTACCTATGCTTTGAATATTTTGATTTTTTCAAAAGCCTTAAATTTATGCTTCAATAATCCAACCCAAGTCATCATGGTATAATCATCAATCAACAATATGAAATATTTTTCACCTCGTGGTGATTGTGTACTAGTAGGGCCATAGATATCTATATGGATCATGTCAAGAGGTCGAGTGGTGGAGTGTTCTCTTTCTGTGAATTGAACTCTCAACTGCTTTCCAAACCAACATGCCTTGCAAATAATATTCTTAGGTTTGTAAATTTTAGGCATATCTCGTACAACATATTTTCTCCCTAGATTAAAAAGCTAATTAAAACTAAGATTACCTAGTCTTTTGTGCCAAATCCATCTCTCATAAGTTTTACCAATGCAACACTTTTCTTTCCCTTCTTCTAGGACAAACACATTCCCTCGATTTTGTATTTCCTTTACAACAGTCTTCCTTGTATTCTCATCCATTACTTTACATCCTTTTGAATGAAATATAACATCTTTTCCTTGGTCACACATTTGACTTACTCTCAACAAGTTATGTTTTAGACCATATACATACAACACATTGTGTGCTTTAGTCTTTCCCTTCTTATCTTCATCTAGTACAATAGTTCATTTTCCTCTAATTATAGTTGGAGCGTTATTTCCAAAAGTAATTGTTATAGCACAAGTTGTAGGTTGGGAAAATCTTGACCTAACCACATATCAAGTGCTACAACTTGGTAATCCTACACCCAATTTTACCTCGATGTAGGTCACACACTTTAAGGGTGACTAGATCACTCTAGGGAGGCGATCACAGTGACCCTAGGGGGGATTGAGATGGAGATGGATATGGATGGAAGTGAAGCCCCTATATGTCAAGTCTAAGTGGGATGAAAGGTGGAAATATATTCTTTGTAAGTCAAGCAATTGTTTCCCCACATGTATGATACTTCTCTATAGGATTGTACCTCCCAAGACATGAGGAAAGACACTTTGTGATAATATAAGTTAGTTGGATCAGCAAGTTAAGATTGATGTCCCTAATTTGCAGAAATATATAACAGCATATATCAGAAATAAAATGGTACTATAAGTTTCTCAATGAATGCTAAATATCAAGAGAAAAATGCAAGAGAAAAACTAGTAAATGACTAGCTAAACTCAAGATGAAAAAACAATACTCTTAGCATAAAAGATAAGGTTGTTGTAAACATTTGTCTACAGAAAATTATATCAGACTTATGGCTATAACATTCAATGTATTACAGCAAGAAAATCAGCCACTGAAATCTCCTCAAACTTTTCCAAAATGTGCATTGGACCAAGGAAAATAAGTGAGCAAACTTTGAGAAAAATCTAATGGTTGATAAGAGAGTTATTCAAGCAAATGAGTTAGGGTTTCTGCAGCCCTAATGGATGAAGATGAAATTTTTTAATAGAAACAATAAGTAGCCCCTATATGGGGACTCCCTAGTGTCTATGAGGTGCCCAAGGCGCAAGGAATACAATCCACTTTGCAAGAAGTAAATTTGACCGAAAATCACAATTCTCAATGCAATATTTTATTTCTCCAATGCAGCAATAAATGACTAGTGCCTTTATTATTGAGTTAATGGAGTCAAACGGATATTAGAGAAGCTACCTCCTTAGGGGTGTAATCCCTTTTACTTCCCAAGGAAATTTTCTCTAGGCTAGGGTTTAAGCTAAGAGGATGTATGCCCTTATACTTCCCACCTAGATCCTAGCATAACAATACTTGAACTTAAAAAATGATAGAATAATAGTAGAAAACCATACCAAGATCAAGACCTCCTCCATCAACCAAAGCTAGCTAAAAAGAATCATCCAAAGCTATCTCTAGACCTCCTCCATCAACCATTCATATACATAGCCATAAAACAAGTGCACAAGAGATAAAAGAGCCAAGTGTGGCGCAAATTTTAGACCAAGGCCTCTCACAAGAGGGAGAGTTATGTTATGTTTTAAAATGAGATCTTATGATTTCTATTTATACTAGAAGTAGATAACATAGTTTGTCCACAAATTAAGGAGAAAAACACAAGATTAGGGTTCAACAACCCTAATATTTCCCCCTTAACAAAGTAATACTAAACAATTCACTTAAAATTTCACTATTTGCACAAATAAAACCCTAATTAGGAGGATGTCGCCCCTTTAGGGGATGTTTTTCCACTTTGAGGAAGTCATTGGTGTTGGAGAAACATGGATAGGCCTCCCAAGGCTACATTTCAAGCATATAATCACTCTCATCATGGTGAATACCCTTCACCTCCTCAAACGTACATGTGTCAAAAAAGTGGCACCTCACCACCATGCCCTAGCCCCAAAAGCATGACATCAAGCTAAAACTAGGACGTTTTCCCCTCTTGGGAAAATCATTTGGCAAGTGAGGGATGAGCTAGGTCATCCAAGTCATCATCAAGGCCTTCCAAATCTGATCTCTCTCAACTGGAATGCGGGCCCCTAGCATCCAACATGTGGGCTTGTAGCCCCATGGAATCCCAAGCTAGGTTTGTTCTCCCAAAATTGTCCACCAAATAGGTCATGCAAAGACAAATGAGCATGTCCTCCAAGGATCTCAAGTCATAACATCATGATAAGTGAATCCAATCAATAAATAATCCATCCAAGTATCAAATATCACTATATCATACAATCAACAGCTCAAAGACACTATGTGACTTGTCAACCTTGAATATGGGAGGGTTGACGAGGTGTCCTATTGGGTAGATTTTTCCCTAGGTCAAGGATATTTTCCAAGAGATCCCTCTCTAAACCATGTAAATTGGATGAAGTGGTTGGGATCAAGACTTAATGGACATAGGGCTCA
Source organism: Picea engelmannii (assembly GCA_009831015.1). Lineage (NCBI taxonomy): Eukaryota > Viridiplantae > Streptophyta > Pinopsida > Pinales > Pinaceae > Picea > Picea engelmannii. The sequence goes on along the minus strand of WSFP011387660.1, from coordinate 11,559 downwards.
TGACATACAAACAATCGTAGTGTCTCATTCATGGGTGCCTTTGTAGAGGGTGTGTGGTACCTTCGTCCGCAATGCACTTTTTCCAAGCCCATCAATTTCCTTTTATCTTTCTTTATTTATTTTCTTTCAATATAGCATAAGGAGAGGTTTAAGGTCACTTCCTTGGCGTGGTGACCAGATGATGGAAATGTCACCCACAAACACCTAATGGAAATGAGAAGGTTGGCTCATGATGAGACCCCCTTTCTCTCAGCCATGCAACTAAGTGTCATTACCCTGGTTTGGTGACCATATGATGGCAATGTCATACCACTAGATATTCATGGACGTGATAGGTCGGCTCGTGATGAGACCTCCTATCCTTCAACTAATCTTTTAAGCATTCTTTATTATATTGTGGGTCCCCTTTATTCAAAGATAAGTGTTTCATTTCTTTCTTGGGTGATCCATGGGAGAAGCATCTGGAAGGTTTATACAAGGCTTTTATATTTTACCCAACATCAACCCCTCTAGGCCTTTAGCCCCTTCTTCCCATAGAATGAGGTACAATCCCTTTTTGGGTCAATACACCCTAAAATCCCAAGAGATGAGGAAATGGATGAGAACAATGATGGAAAGTGCTAAGTATGTTCAAGAATGTTACAATGGCTCATTAAGGGAGTTCCCAATATAAAACCCATCCCCAAAGAAAACAACTTACTAGGGCACAATTTCAACCACCAAGGTGAAGCAAGGAAAAAGGAATAGTGTCCAAGCATATATCAAGAAATCTAGAGCAATCTAAGATACAACATAATCACATGGCTTAAATATTGAAACGATGCTCACCATAATATTGACTTGTACCTCATGGAGCAAGGGCCACTGCCTTCTGGAAGCCAGCTGGTGTGGTGGATGCCATCTGCAAAATTGTGACAATCTATGGTGGTGAGTGGGTTTTCCATCTATGCAAAAGGGTATTGTTGGTTATGTAGTCTCTCGGCACTCCATACCTGCAACCTGAGGGCCTCGAGACACAATCTCCTTAGTTATCCACAAAATGGGGATAACAGTAACACTACCACATTTTTCTTCAGTTAGGAATTCAAACTTACTCTTGTCTCCTGCCATGTGCTTGGATTAGCCACTCTCAATATACCTCTTGATTTTTGGCATATAGAGCCAGTCCACATTTTTCTTTATTTTTATTTTTCTTCCTCCAAATCTTAGTAAATTTTTCTTGTCTATCTTGCTTAAAGATGGGAAACATCTGGATTTTGCATTCACTTGACTTATGTCCAAAATTATTTCCTATGTGGCACTTGATTTCATTCAGTAAAGGAGAGAAGGCTTTATTGAAATAATTTTGAACCATAGTCATTTGAGGTTTATTGAATCTCATTCCTACATTTTTGTTATATCTAAAAGTCCTGCAACTCGCAGCCTTATGTCCAAAGTTACCACAAGAGAAACAATATCCATAGAAAAAGTTTGGATGCCTTGGAATGAAGAAATTACTTGAAGGAATTGGTCTTTGTTTTCCAAATTGATAAGATTGAGGCGTTTGTTGCTTCCTTGCTTCATATTTTTTTGCATGATTGGGTTGATCCAGTTCTAACTGCTTCTTCTTTTCATTTTCTGACTTGTTAGGCTGATTGTTGTTTCCCTTGAGAGCATTGGCATAGTTTGTGGGCTTCTTGGTAATTGACATGTTGATGCTTGACTCGCCTTTGGCAACGTTTGAACTTTCCGTATATCTCAATCTTGTCTTGTCATCTGGTGATCTCTGATTGTTGAGAATGTTATCTAGGATTTCATATCTTCATACAAATTTGATATTCATTTGAGTCTTGGACTTCTCTATATCTTTTCTTAAGGATATTATTTTTTCTTCTAGTTTGTCACAGATGTTCTCCTTTTATTTTATATGATTCACCAATATTTATTCCTTTCATTCAGCCTATTCTAGATGGATTTTAAGATGACTATATCTTCGATAATCGCATTGTCTTTTTCTTTATAAATTTGTAATTGTTCTTTTCTTAGTCTATTCTTTTTATTGAGTCGGGAGATTTCCTCCAGAGAACTAACGATTTCTCCTTCCATGTCGACTACAGCTTCACACTCTTTTTTGTTTGTTTTTTCTGGATCAAATCTTTGTTTCTCTAAATCCATGAGAATTTTTTCATCTTGAGTTATATATGGCTCATATTTTTATTCTTCAGTTTCTGAAGAGTTGTTGTTATCCTCCCTTGAATAAAATTTGTTCCTTTTAAAATACTTTTTCTTCTTAAACTCCCTAGGTTTATGCTTGTCTTTTCTTTCTTTTTCATTGGTGATGTTTTCTTTGAAAGGACATTTGGATGTGAAATGACCAACTTTACCACAATGAAAGAATTTGAATGGAAACATACCTTTATACTTTATGGAGCCCCTCTTCAGTTTCCTTGCAAATTTAGCTTCTTCTTCATCTAAGAAGTATTCAGAGGAATCATTATCTTGAGATGTTAATGATTTGACATATTCCTTGAAGACTGCATCCTTTAGATCTGGTTGTTCTTTCTTGGTTCTCATCTCATAAGAAGTTAATATTCCATAGAGCCTATCCATAGTCAGTTTATCTAGTTCATGCATTTATTCTATAGCAGAAACTTTTGCCTCAAGTCTTGAGGGAAGAGATATCAGCAACTTATGAACCACCATAGCTTCTTCAATCTTCTCACCTAGCCCCTTCATAGTGTTTACAGTCTCATCTACTCTGAGAAAGAAACCTACAATATTTTCATCTTCACTCATCCTTAGGATTTCAAATTTCATTCTATGAGCTTGAAGTTTGGCTAAATTTACTTTCTCGTTTCCATAATAATTGTTTACCAATTTGTCCCATATTTCCTTTGCGGATTCTAACTACATTACTTTAACAACAACAAAAAATTTGCAAGCCCATCTTGGATAGCATTCATAACTCTTGCATTACTGTAGTAATTTTTCTTGCCAGCTTCATCACTTGGAAGAGTTGTTGGGATTTTATACCCATCTACCACGATCTTCCAAACTTCCATACCAAGAGACATCAAGTAGGTCTTCATTCTGATTTTCCAAAAAGAAAAATGTGTTCCATTGAATAGAGGAGGTCTGGTTGAAGAAGAAAAGGAATCTTGACTTGCCATACTTTTTGTGTGATCTTCCTTCTAGTTGTCACTAAAGTAACCTAGCTCTAATACCAATTTTTGAGACTCACGATAATACTGAGAGGGCGGGGTGAATCAGTGTTGTATCAATTTTCTCAATTTTATTTTCTTTCAATGATTTAATATTATTTTGAAGTGCTTACTTAATTACCAATGCATACAGAAATCAAAACAACACAAAAAACATAGTACACCAGAATTTTTACGTGGAAACCCAATGCAAAAGAAAACCACATAACATCCTTCTTTATGTTCTTCTGCATGCACCAACTTACAATTTATAATCTTTCAGCTCGAGAGGCACCCACCTATTGCAAATAATGAGGACACTAATCCTCTCAGGCACCAACATGTTACAAATGATGAGGACACCAATCCTCTCAAGACACAACCTATTACAAATGGTGAGGACACCAAACCTCTTAGGCACCAACCTGTAGAGTGAGGACACCAGCCCTCTCCCCTGTACCACCATGCCTCCATGTATTCATTTTTCTCCAAAAAAAATTCCTTACACAACTAGACCTTTCTCAAGACTTTTCTCTTTTTAATTCAAAAACCATCTTATATATTTCTAGTTCAGTTCCTTTGAATAGTTACATGACCTTTTCCTTCTCTTCTTGTCAATTGCTAACTCAATCAGAGAACATCCCTATTTATAATGTCTTTTCCTTAGTTCAACTAATTGTATGTGGATGCATAACAGTTATATTGTGGACATATCTTAACCAGATCAAAGTGTAGTTAGTTATATGTGGACACACTTCTATCTAAATTAAGTATATGGACACATAACAGTTATATTGTGGACATATCTTGACCATATGAAAGTCCAATTAGTTATATGTGGACACACTTGTGTCTAAATTAAGTATATTTCTTGTCTAGTTACGGTTGGACATTTTTTGACTAAATCAAACAAACCAAATCTTCCTTGTTTTATGAAAACATTCAAAGATCATCGTTGATCCTTTCACTGATTAATGAAGGATCGATTATGTGACCAAATCTTCCAACGAATGAGCTCTAGCTCATCTCCAACAACATAAACTACTCTTATTAGAGCATATCATCAAAATTGACGTTGCAATATACATTATGGTTTATAGAGCACCCAATGCGCAGACAGAATAGGAGTGCAAGATTCAAGTCACAAGTCTTCAACTTGTCGCACTTTCTCTGCAGTGCGCTCACCCAATCATCCCACCAGACTGTGAGTGTGCCCTAGTGACTCGCTCACTTGACTATCAAACTTCCACTCATCCCATCACAGTCCACTATGTCACTTGTCACATGGGCTTTGTCTCATCACACTCCAGTGCGTTGTTTGTCACACTAGCTCAAGGCACCCTTCAGATTTTCTTTTGTGCCATTGACAAGCGACCGAATTTGTTTCGTCACACTCCACAGCGTCATTCGTCACACTTTTTTTTTCATTCTTTCACGACTTCCTTTGTCTGTGCGCCATACTTTGTGCCATACTATATGTCATAGCGCTAGAACTGACTATATGCATGACCACTTTGACATCAATGACAACATATGCACAACAAAAGGTTCATTTTTACATTAGCCATCATTTGTTCAAGAGTATGAGAAAGAACGTGGAGGAGATATCCACGGCGCAAAGAGACAAAAGCATATTGTAGAGGAGTATAGAAGACCATAGTCTCTCATAGCTTCAACGTAAGCTAAGAAATGTTTGTAATTGCATTAACGTAATCGCCATAATATAATATGAGGAAAAGCAAAGTCCTTCATTTGCTCTTGGTTTTCTCATATTAGGTTTGTAGGGTAAATTTGGTACCAAACGTGTCTTTGTTATTGTTGTTCTATTTAATGTCACAATGGTTAAAAAATCCAATTGGTGTGTTTTATTTTGAACATGTTTAAAGAAATAAAAGATAATAAAAAAAATAGTGATATAGTTGAGCATCATGTCATTGTAGTAATTTTAGTTTGCACATATGTTTGGGAGCACCAACAATTGTAATATCCAAGGAATTTTACAAACCAAGAGAAGCCTTCTTTGTATAATTATGATCTTAACTTCATTACTACATATCAGTCTATGGTTAGAGGACACAAGTTTTAGACTTTCACCCCCACGGTGTACTTCTATTCCATTTAGGCCATCTATGTTTACCTTTAGGTGAGAAGAAGATATTTGGGAGGTGCATTAAAATATAATAGTAGGGCAGTTTGGTATGGAGACAACAACCGGGCAAATGTTGCAGAAGCATTTCTACTGGAAAAATGTCCAATAGAAGATATATCAAATCATGCATTGTTTATGTCGTCACCAAACTTGTAGTTGATACAGGGACTATACACTCCTATGTGCACCCTAGATAATCCCTAAGACTCAATTTCCATTATTATGTCGAAATGTTATCAACAAAGCATGGTAATGATTTTTTTTTTGTGGTTGTTGATCAATGCTCTTAAATAGCAATTTTAACACCCTACAATAAGAGTGTCACAATAATATCCACTACAAAGACCTTCTTCAAGGATGTTTGGACTCACTTTGGGTTACCAAACACCGTTATTCTTAACAGAGATAACAAATTCCTAAGTATCTTTTGATCCAACCTTTGGTTCATGATGGAGGATACCAAGTAGAACAAATCCACTTCCCTCCATCCTAAAACTAATGGATAGACAAGAGGTAGTCAATAGAATGATTTTATATATCCTCATAATTTACAACTCCAAGCATCCACGTACATGGGATGAAAGCCTTCTTTATGATCAAAACAACTACAAAAAAACTATTCACGGCCATACCACGAGGCTTTTCAAGTGTTTCTATATTCCAATGGTTATCCTTGATTGATGTAGCTCTACCTATTGCATAAACATAGAAATATTCCTCCCATGCTTGGAATGAAGAAGAGAAAGTAGTTAAATTTCTTGAACAAATTTAGTGCATCCAATGACAAGTTCATGATATTCAGCAAAAAGAAAACACCAAGTACAAGCAATGACATAATCAGTGTCGGTTTCAAGCTCACAAGTTACAAGGTTGTGACAAAGTATAGTTTCACTTGCGGAAACAATAACTCACAAGCTCCTATAGGAAACTCAAACCACTTCAATACGAGCCTCAATCTATCACCAAGGTTGTGGATGAGAATGTTTTTGAATTGAATCTTCCACCTTCCCTTGGTGTGCACGCTATCTCTAATGTGGTGTTGTTTCAACCATACTCTTTGCCTCTATTGGACACCTCGGAGGTGGATTCAAGAGCACTTGGCCACCACAAACCTTAAACTTGATTGTATTGAGCAAGCTATAGTGGACAGGATCATGGACATTGAGTTGAAAAGCACCCACTGGCAGAATATACAACTTTTTCAATTTTTCAAAGCAAGGCAATGTCTTCACTAACGCAAGTGGTTCACCAAGGACAAAAGCTAATAGAAGTTCCCCCATCTAGCATAGGAACTTGATGCAATGTAGACCATTATTACTCAACGGGGGGGGCACTAATACGAGGATCGTCGGGTGTTATCCCACAAATGGACCCAATACAAAGAAATTTCATATTTTTCGAGTCCCAAACTTTAGGCACATTTTTCAGGGTCTTTCCATGCATTTATTGAGGTTATGACACTAAACTCATGTCCCTCTACCTCAGTGTACAAAATGTCTTTCCAAGGAAATAAAGAAATCCTAAAACAAAACAATGAACTAAAAGTTAGTATCTCAATGATGCTCCACTTTTTTGGGACAATGCAACCCCTATGTCTCGACGCTAACTTCATGTTGGGGTTACAGTTCTTGCATTTTAGAGTTTTTTCCTCTTAAGGTTTTTTGTATATGGGCGTAGTTTCAATGTCGTGGTATGGACTTTTTGCAAACGAGTGTAGTCATTGTTATCCCCCAGTTTAGGGATAACTAAGGAGATTGTGTCTCAAGGCCCACAAGTCCTAGACATGGAGTATCGAGAGCCAGATCGACTTGAGCATGGCCCTAGAGGGCCCATCTTTTCTTTTTTCAGCACCTCCACTTTGTCAGCAGTAGCAGCATCCATCACCTCGCCCTAGTCCTATAGCAGAAGTGGATCTTGCTCGATGAGGTAATGAGTCTGGGTATCATGGTATGTGTCACTCTGATCCTCAAAACTTTTGGATATGTGCATTCAATTATTTTTGTTTCTAACGGGTGCTTGGATCTTATACCTATCCACTTGACCATATCTGGGGGGAATGACAGGATGCCCTAGTAAGTTGGTGCCCATAGGTTTTGAGTTTCCACTGGGGGGATTCATGAGAAGCCATCGTCCACTCCCACCATACTTACCACTTTCCATCTTTCTCCCACTCATCCATCCCATTACACCGGTCTGGGCATTGGGTTGGCCATATATTTAAGGGTTTCTCCTTACCTTGTGGGAAGAAGGGGCTAAAGGCCCAGAGGGTAAAAGCAGCTGGCAAAAGATAGAAGCCAAAAAATGAAACCTCGAGATGCTTCACCCAGGGATCCCCGAGAAACCAGTAAAAGTCTTCTCAGCAAGAAACAGAGAGACCCATAAAAAATAATAAAACAAGACCTAGTTACAGGATAGGGGATCTCACCACGAGCCAGCCTATTAGGTCCATGGGCATGTAGCGGTATGACACTACCAGCAGCTGGTTACCACGCCAGGTTAATGGCTCTTGGTGGCATAGCCAAGAGAAAGGGGGTCTCATCACGAGCCAGCCTTCTCATTTCCGTGAAATGCTTGTGGGTAACATTGCCACCACTGGTCACCACACCAAGGCAATGTCCCCTGACTAGATTCTTGAAGAAAAAGCAATAAGAATAAATATAAAAGGCATGAATGGGCTTGGAAACATTTGCATCCATGATAGGTGCAGCTCACCCTCTACAGAGGCATCCATAGGTAAGCCATGCATTTCCATGTTATCACTGCACCCCTTATCCAGACATCCCTTACCACCTCATCCACTCACACAGATTGGATTTGATTTATCCCGGAAACACCCCACATCCAGTGAGCATTAGCCCAATAGGACGCCCTGTCACTTCCTCCAAACTTGGCTTGCAGATTAGTATAATGTCTTTGAGCACTTGACTAGGTAAAAGGGGTTTTATGCACATGTTTAATAATATTGATGATTAGATGTGATTGACATTGCTATGATCCCTGTGACTTATGAGCCCATGGAGGGCGTATATGTTGATGTGCAGGATCATACTCGATGGAAAAGTACCCAGATGAACAGGTACACATGGGGAGATGATTAATTCGGACCTCCATGGGGTTGAAAGCCCACCAGATGGATGTTGAGACACCAGCAGGGGGCAGAGACAGATCAGAGGGTTTGCACCAGAGAAGAGGAGGACGTTCCACCAGAGGCAGCTTAGTAGGCTTGTACCCAGGGGGGTTGTGCCTTTTCCACCAAGACATTGGCCTTGGAAGGCCATGATGTCACCCAGGATATTCATGACGTCATCCAGCATTTGTGGAGGTTTTGGGAGGCAATTGTGGCAGTTGTGGCATGTGTGGCAGCTTCCAGAGGCCCAAGGGGGCCTAACGTTTTGCTCCAGGGGGGCAATGTTTCCCTAAAAGGGGTTAACGTCACCATAAAAGGGCATGACGTCTTCATTTATGCTTGATTTAGGGTTTTATCATGACATTTTATGTAAAACAGTATTATTATGTATTTTTGGCCATGTCGGCCTTTTGTGACCTAAAATTTAATTAAGGTCATTGGTATGGTATATGTAAGAGAGCTAAAACTCTCTTTTATTCATCATCTTTCACTCACACTGGTGTGAGTTCTGAAATTTGTGCCCTCTTTTAGGGTTTTGGCTGAAATTACTAGTGCGCACTTATTGAAGGAGGCTTATTTTGGCTATTTTTTGTATTTTCTTGGTGGAAGGTTTACAACTAGGGTTTGGCATTGATGATACTTGGTGAATGTAAGTGAATTTCTGCAATCCTTCCATTACTTGAATGGTTATATTATTTTACTTGCATTTTGTTAATGAAATTTGTTGGAATAAACCTTAGGAAATAAGCACATGTTGGTGTCATTATTTTAATTCCTTGCTAAGATTGTGCCAAGGAGTTTTTACCTATTGAAGACATTGCTAGGGCCTTGCCATTACAACACCCAACCTTTGCTCTTCAATCCTATCATTTTTTATCCTGTCATTGAGCTAAAGAAGAAGGAAAACACACTAAGGCCTAGGGTTACTACACCTTAGTGAGTTGTTTTCCCCTAGGGTTTGATGGTTGAAGTCTTGGCTCAACAACACTTCACCATCAAATTCTCTTGTCTTTAGCCCTTCCATTATCATATTGTTTCTTCAACTCTTGCCACTACGTTTGACTCCATTTTCCCTATGATTGCACTAGTCTAAGACCTTTTACTTGAGTGTTTTGATCACAACTTCCAAAATCTTTGAACAACTACTAATACCTTCTAACCCTAACCTACTAACCCTATTGTTGCCATTATTCATTTGATTTATAATTACTTTGCAACATGTTATGCTTCCTTAAAGCAATTGAAAGGTTGGCTAAAGCATACTTGTCTTTGCTTCCAATGAATGTTGATATTGTGACATTGATGATAAATTGTTCTTGCTCATTCTGAAGCTTCTTTAAAAGCATTTATTGTGAAGTAACATATTGTGATTATTGCTACCATACATCATTGATTGCTTCATCAATAATATTAGTCAATCGCTTTATTTGAGAAAGTCCACTTATATGAAGTACTAACCAGCAAGTGATCTTGCAAATATATAGTTTCTTGTTGATTTGTTCCGGGCAGGGACATTTCTAGTTACTATTTATCTTTATTGGTTGTTTAGTCGGACTTTCTGATCAATGGTGACTTGTGAGGGGGAAAACTTTACTTAGCCTTAAACATTTGCCTTCTCAAAACCCCAGGTCACTGGGGACGTCTTCCTTGGGCCTACCACCCTAAATAGAAAGAGTTATCCTATTGAAGTGACAATGATAAGATAACATCGCGTTGCCTCAGTTTGTCTTCATTACCTTTCCTTTATCCTTCAAAGTACAAATTGTGTGCTAACAGTCATGACATCTCTTCTCAAAGACGAGCTACCATCATTCTAATCATTGTACTTGTACAATGTTTTCATCGTTATTTCATTAGTAGAAATCCATACACATTGTACCTCTTGTGTATCTATTCTTTGTTTTTCATTTCTTTGTTTGTTAATGTTTTCTTTCATTTCATATTTTCTTAAGGCTCAACATATATGCTTGGTATGTCTTTCTCATTGCAAGTCTAGATAGGAATTTCCTATCGTGCTTCTCAATTATTAGTATCCTCTATTTTTTTATCTTACATAAATGGATGTGTTTTTTATGTTTTGCAGCTACAAAATGAGGATGGGTGCATCATCACAAAGTTGCATGTTTTTTTTAACTTGTGGTGGCTTGGTACTTCATAAACTCACATGCCATATCATTTCAATGAACATCATATAAAAGGTGTCTATGTTATAGCTCTTTGACAAAAAAAAAATTGTTTACTTTGGTGAACTATATAAGGAATTTTTTTGTTACTAAATTCCACATTTTTCAATGAATGAACCCATGATAGATATTTAAGAGTTTATTAAAGTTGGTATTCATTTATATGAGTGATCAGATTAGTCGGGGATGATCGAGTCAATACAACGTCCTGAATCAAATGGGAAAAATGAGAAGTGAGGCATTTCGATTGAAGCACTGGCAACATTTTGGTGGTTAAGTATCATGGAGAAGTCAAAGATGAGTCAATCTTTGGTTTCTACTTTGTTGAACAAAGATGCACCAAGAGGATATGGAATAACTTGGTTAGGTAATATTTTAAGTTTTTGGACATATTGGACACTATGAGGAATGGCTCGTTCTTTTTGTCCTCAATTACTGTGTTGTACAAGATCCTTCCCTCGCTCTGTTGTAACGTTGTAGATTTGAAAAAAAGATCTCCCTCATCCCCTGTATTTCTATGTTAGTATTCTGCAATGTCTTCTTTTTCTTTAATGGATCTGTCAATTTCCCATATTAATGGGAGAAACACTTTGTGATTAAGACATTAGTAACATTTTGGTGGTTGGAGTATTATGGCGCACTGGAAGATGGCTCAATCACTAGTTTCTACTATGTTAAACAGAGATGCACCAAGAGTGTATGGAATAATTTGGTTAGGTTAGATTTCAAGTTTAGGGCATAATGGAGACAATGATGTATCACCTGTACATAGTAGTTGTTTTTCTTGTCCTCTATTTCTATGTTGTACATGGTCCTTCCACTGTGCTACTATGACACTAGATTTCAAAAAATGCTTAGCCTTATCTCATGCCTTTATATATCAGTGTTGTATAATGTCTTTTCTTTTTCTTTTTCTTTAAC
>ML855000.1:34631-54429 GCA_009831015.1 Picea engelmannii | reverse complement strand
TAGACAAGAAAATGTAACAAGACATAAACATGAACGAAATAGGCCAAGTATATCATTAATTGGAAAGCCAAAGAAGGAACTTACAAAGCATGATTGATGATGAAGTCACTTCTCCAAGATCTCCTCGTCCATCCCTTGCATGAATCTTGAAATCAAAAATTTGATTCTTCCTCTAGAATCAAAGGTTTGATACCTCTATTGTTCCCCTCTTCTCCTTGGAAATACCTTCAATATATAGGCTTGAGAGGCACAACCACCATGAACAAATGAAGGATATGGTTGAGGATATGGATCCTTAAGTTGGAATTTGAACCTAAAATAGATCCTATAGGGTAGAATTCAACCACAACAAACCTCATCCATCAAGAGCCGACCCTTAAGAAAAGGTGGAGAATCCCCAATTTCTCTCTAACAAGACTGACACTCCCCCAGAGTTGAAAAATGTGCACCATTATATAGATTAGATCTCCTATAACATGGAAAGGGGGAACCATTCCATGAAGTGGCACTCCCCCAGCATGGCCAGGGGGCACCACCCTTCATAAATTCCCAAAAAAGGTCGATTTTCCAATAAAAAGGTGTGGTTTTGGCCTTGAAATGATGGGTTTCTTCCTCTAATACGACTTTTGTATTGTGGGAAATGTATTTAATGGTGTCAATGGGTTGCTACACTTAGAAAAATGAATTATACACTTGGTAAGGTGCATACAAAATTTGTGACAATGCATGCGACACTTAACAAGGTGCATACGTCACTTTGCAACACTTGGGACACTTAGGTTGCGAAAATCAAGTGTGACATTTTGGTATGTAACATATTCCCCCTAAAGTGTGAGGTTAGAAGAGAAATTTATTGCCAAAACACTTTAAAAACTCTTCAATGGAAGGGTGTTGGAATAAGAGAACATGGAAGAAGCTACAAAAAATCATCAGTCAGTATACAAGTATGTATCATTTCCGAGGCAGACATACCTATGCTCAGAATATGAGATGACTCGAAGCATGGCCACCGAAAAATACACTATCGATCCATGAGAATACTAACTAATGACATGGCCACTAGATATACAACGTGGATCCATACCTCCATGACATGAACTGATCATAGCCACGAAAAATACATAGTGGAGCTACGAGATGAAAAAACATATCCATTGATCAATACAATGTGGATCTATGTGAAAATTTATATATCAGTACGATTTGTAGCATGGTGATTGCAATGAAATATTTTACATTCTCAAATCATCTCCATCACAACCTAGGAAAATTATATAATAGAGTGAGCAGTAGAAACCACTTGATTACCCCATGGTCTTCATCCCGATCCTGATGCAGTACAAATATAGCCATGTGAATAGATGATTTGATGTCAAATATGGTATAAACCACTTGATTATCGGTCATTGAGGTAAATCGTTAACACGTGTGATGTAAATCACCAATGATGATAATGACTCCCAAAGTACCCTAGTACATTCTAGCGAATGTGAATAAATGAGATGAGGTTGAACATTTGTGGAATCATCTGCTCAGAGGTCAATGATGTAAACCTATTGTTGGAAGTGAGGAGGCCTGTCATTGAGGCATGCAGGTCCCAAGGTAATAACTAGTTTCTAAGTCTAATTCTTGGATAATGTGCTAAAGTCGACAGGAAAATACTTGTTGAAGGAGGGCCTTCATGTATCCCCCATCATTGACACGAATAAGACACATGAAAGTGATGTAATATGGTGGATAAAATGAGTATGGACTGACACAAGAAATGGAAACTGGTAATACTATAGATGGATGGTTTGAAGTGAAAATTCCCTTGAAAATAATGAGGCATGACAAATGACTTGGTAACATTGGCTCGACGAGTACCGCAAATGTAATGTGATGGAAATAATAACACTCTTCAACTGGAACAAAAAAGTATAATGCCACATGAAATTGGTGTGATTCAGAGACAAGGAGACTACCCAAATGTAAGACCAGACACAAACATGTGTCATGTTCAAGCGAGACATTAGCTTCCATAACGGATTCCAAAAGGCTTGAACCACTTCCTTCAATTTTTCCCCACATCTAGATAGATGACTACCTCTTTATTTTTTAATGATATTGAGGAGGATAACAAATGCTCGATATATCTCATCCTTTAGATGAGTTCCTCAACATATGTTTAACAAACATGAAGAAGGAGGGGTTCGTTAAACATATGGGTCCTGGAGATTGGATTCATATAAATCATTCGATGCATAGTTTTACATGCCCAAAGGAAGTAAACTTGATGGTTTTTCATGTTTAGAGAGTCTAAAAAGAACTTAAAGACTACTCCATGGATGACTTTTTTGTAAATTTAGTCTCCCAAGCCCCAAGAAAGTGTACAACAATACAAGGGATCTATCTCTTCTAATCATGCTTGACTAGGGTATTCATTTTTCATAATTAGTATCGAGAGGTCAAAAAAGAGATAAACTACCACTTGAAAGACACCATTTCAAACCTTTTAATGAATGTGAAAGGAAACAATCTCACTCGACAATATTTTCATGTTTAGGGAGTCTGAAAAGCGCTTAAAGGAGAATCCAATTTTTTTGTTTTTCGTATAGCTTTTAGAATTCTGAAAAAGAGATAAAAGTATACTCGGTAACCTATTATCATGTATTAACAAGCACAAGAAAGAACAAATATTGAGCTAGGTAACATATTCTCATGTATTTATGAGTAACATAAAGAACAAAGACTAATCTCGTTCTAGAAAAGTATACTACATTAGGATGGGAATGACCCCCAAGAGAGGATCACTCCTAACAATGTGTATTTCTAGAGGTATTTTCCCCCCCATATTGCATGATAGAAGCTAGTGTGTTTTCTCCAGCATGATTCCTAGAAGCTAGAGGCCTGCCCCCCAAGCATCATTTCCTCTAGCAACTCTTCTTCTTTCCTTGTTTAGGCATCTGGCTACTAATAGGAACATTTTCACTAGGAAGAGGAAAATAAGGTTCAAGTATTCGATCCAGAGTGAGACTTGATTCAAATGGAGAGGGGTTTGTTTCATTTTTTAATGATCTTGATAGAGACAATGAACTATGCTCGTAAGCGTCCATTTTATTTCTTAACGAGCTTGACATAGGAAAATAAATATTCTCATTGAGACCAGGTACTACCAAAGGATAAAATTATGATAGGGATTATTGCACTTGAGTAAAAATCATATTTAACATGGAAACCTATGTGGTGGTAGGATCAGGAAAAGGAAAACCCCCCATGAGTGAGAAATCCTTAAGGAGACCTACTACTACAGTCTCAAAAATATTTCATCCTAGAAAAGGGACATTATTTGTTGCAACATTGTGGAGATATGGCATTGTATAGTCAAGTTGGTCAACAATGATAATATTTCCTTGATGGGTGTTAGTTCAGGGGTAAACCCAGGGTTAAAATTTAACAGTGCACTAACAATCCCTAACTACTGGCCCTTTCGAAAACACCTGCAAAGTAGATGAAGTCTCACTCAAAGTAGCAATAGGGGGGTTGCAGGAAATAGGTGTCTACAACTAGAGGAAGTGCGAGATGATTCCAGAATAACCTAGAGATTCTTAACAATATTATTCTTAACTTCATGAAGTTAGTTGTATTTCTTATCTTCCGTAGGGAAAAAAACAATGCAATAATAGTATAATTAGATAGAAACTAACACGACATCAACCACATAGAACAACAAGATTTTACATGGTTCACCCTCCCCCTTGGGCTACATCCGTAGAAATGCATTTATTGATCAAATATATGAAAATATACAGTTCTATTTGTGCACTCAGCTACAAATCATTTTCTCTCTTCCTCTTTCATTCCCCTCCCTACACTCCCAACTGTAGGGTAGATCTTCGCACTCAGCTGAAGATAAAAAAATACAAGAATTCTTTAAGACTTAATGCTTTTTCCTCTCGATCTCTCTATTATCCCCCTCTCAACTCTTCTTAGACCTCTATTTATCCTTCTATGACTCTTAGAAGCACTAGACCGAAGTCCAGGTGAAAACACCCTAGGTACCAAACCCTAGGTCCACATAACTCACATTTTAAGGACTTCATCGACATGTTCTTCCTTCTTCTCCACGAGGTGCTCAAAATCACCCATTAGTATCTTCTTATTCTTGTTGACTTGTCCATGATCTATCCTCTTTGCTTCTTTGTCTTCCTCGATCTTCTCTTTTAACGACTTGCTTTCCCTTACTTCATTCCTTATTTTATAATTATTTAATAACTTCGACCCCTCCTCGGTTTGTGTGTCTTCCATGCACTTCATCTTCGCTTTCTTCCTTAATACCTAAACAAGGGCCAAAAGGCCCCCAACACTCACAAATGACTCATCCCGAGTCACTACAGGGTCAAGCCTCTTGTATTACTTCGACTGCAGACCGCACAGAGCAGCCTATGCTTTCTTATTTGTCCCTCATGTCATGTGCAGACTGTATTTTATGTGTCTGGTACCCAATTTGAACTACACCTGGCACCTAGATCCTTCTTCTTTTCTTTTACTAGGAGCTATGAGGAATCTAGTTGTCATAATACAATTTCAATTGGCTCCCATTTATTAAACCATCCTTCCATTCTCCATTAAGGGTGTTCAACTACACAGCTCCACCCTCTATAACAAAGGAAACCTCGAATGGCCCTAGCTAGTGTGTCCTGAACTTTCCTGGATGCTTCATGAACTTGTTGTCATATAAATGTACCAAATCTCTTTGTTTAAAATATTTCTTCTTGATATTTATGTCATGGTAAGGCTTTTCTCATTCTTTTTATACATGTTGATGAAATCCTACGATGAACCTATCTTCCTCTAGTTCCATCAACTGCGTGAGCATGTATTGAACAATGCTGGTGTCATCCATACCTATGAATGTTGCAATTCTTAAACTAGGAACCAAGTATTCAATAGGTACCACTGCTTCCAAGCCATAAACTAGCTTAAAGGGAGTCTGCATTGTTATCTTTTTGCAAGTAGTTCGATAAGCCCATAACACTACCAGAATTCTCAAATCCCAATCATCTTTGTTAACACTGCAAATCTTCGTCAGTGTTGTCTCCAATATCTTATTGAAAGCTTCAACTGTACCATTCACCTGTGGGTGGTATGGTGTGCTCTTATGATGGTGAACTTTGAACTCCTGAGTCAAGGCTTCAATACTTTTGTTAATGAAGTTTGTAGCTTGATCACTCATAAGGATCTTTGGGCATCCAAATCTAGTTATGATATCATCAAATATGAACCGCACAGTTGTAGTTGTACTGCAATATTTAACTTCTTTGGCTTCTGCCCATCTAGTCAAATACTCTATAGCAGTGATAATCTATCAATCTATTGTGTGATTTCTTGGTGGGTTGATAGGTCCCACAAAGTCAATGGTCCATTTCTCAAATGCCTGTAAAGTTAGTTGAGGTGTTAAAGGCATCTCATCCCTTCTAGATGGCTTCCCTACTCTTTGACATACATCACATGATTTGTAGTATTCCTTATCATCCTTATGTAAAGTGGTCCACCAGAGGCCAACTTTGAGAACCTTTTGCATTGTTTCTTTCCCTGCATATTGTCCTCCTGCGATGCCTTCATGTGCTTCTGCAAGGATCAATGGTATTTCAGACTCCATAACACATCTTCTTAATATATCATTTGGTCCCATCTTATATAACTGTCCAGATATAAGTTGAAAATATGTATCGCAGACTACCAAATGTTTCTTATGAATAAGTGTATACTCGTGAGGTTCAATTCATGTGGATAGGAACTAGACTATCTCGACAAAGTGATCATCGGCTTTGTTGATGGCCAACAATTGTGCATCTGGTAGTGTATCATCCAAAATGGTAGGTTCCTCTCCATGTTCTAACCTAGATAAGTTGTCATGTCCCTTATTCATTCTTCTCGGCTTGACCATGATCTCAAATTCATACTCTTGGAATAATAGTAGCCATCTACATATTCTCCCCCCCAACACTGGCTTGTTGACTAAGTACTTCAATGCAGAATGATCAGTGAACATCTTAAAATGTCCTCCCAAAAAGTAGTGTCTAAACTTTTGCATTGCATATACCATAGCTAAGCCTTCTCTTTCAGTGGTAGTATAAATCATTTCAGATGTAGAAAGATTCTTGCTATGAAAGGCTATAGGGTGGTCAATATCTCCTGCACCTGGTTGTGCCAAAAATTCTCCTAATGCAATGGATGAAGCATCGACATGTACATTGAATTATTTACTCCAATCTAGGAAAACCAAAATAGACGCAGTGACCATTTTTTTCTTTAGTGTGTCAAATCTATGTTGGCATTCTTCTGTCCATTGAAACTTACTATCCTTCTTTAATAGCTTCTCCATGGGTGTTGTTATCTGTGCATAACCCTTAATAAAATTTCTATAATATCCAGTGTGTCCCAATGTAGTGTGCAACTGTCTAACCGAATTAGGAGGAGGTAGATCAACAATGATAGCAATCCTGGAAGGATCTACCAACAACCCATGTTTAGACACAATGTGTCCTAACAACAATCCAAAAGGTGAAAATAAAATGCACTTCTTCAAGTTCAAGGAACTCTGACATTGCCTGCACTTATCTAACATTAATCTCAAACATTCAATATGATCTTTCAGTAGACTAAAAACAGTCCATTCATCAAAGTATGCCTCCAAAAAATTATATAAAAAATCCTGAAATGATTCGTCCACCACCCTGGAAAAGATGGTTGGGGCATTCTTGAAACTGAAAGGCATCACAGTGTACTGAAAAGAACCCCATTCTGTTGCAAATGTAGTCTTATGTTTGTCTTCCTTGGCAATTCTGATCTGGTGATAGCCTGAAAATCCATCTGTGAATGAATAAACTTCCTATCCTCCTACATTATCTAGAACTTCATCAGTAAAAGCTGTAGGAAATGGATCATGTAAACATGCATCATTCAATTTCCTTAGATCTACACAGATTTTGAATTCTCCTGACTTCTTATCTTGGACCACCATAGGGTTGATCCATTCAGATTCTTCAATTGGTTCTATGATTCCTTCTTCCAACAATCTATCTAATTCAATCTTAACTTTCTTCTTGTACTTGGGATTCAATATGTAAGGCCTCTGCTTGACAAGCCTTGTGTCTTCTTTTAAAGGAATCTTCATTTCTCCCATGGGCCCTTTAATGCCCTTCATGTCTGTGAACTTGGTTGGAAACAATTCCTAATACTGATGCAATAATTTTGTAATCTTAATAATAGTGGCATCATCCCAATAGTCTCCAACATTTGCTAACTTAGGTGTGTGATCTGTTCCAATGCTAACCTTCTTAATTTTAATAGGCTACCCAACAAAAGGTAATTCAATCCTTGGCCCTTCTATATCTCTTTTTCCTTCAGTTTCTAAAATGTTCACATTCCTAGGGTCATCATCCTCATCAGTATTAATATTATAACAACCCTGTAACTTCTAAAGAGGTGCAGTCAATTCATCTTCTTCTTATTCAAGAGGGAGATTAGGTACTTCCTCAAAGACCTTCTGTCTTACAATTTGTAAATCTTGATCTACTGTGGGGTAATGACTTTCAAATAGTTATGTATATATAAAGTTTTGGGTCATACCATGCCAATATATAGTGTCTAAGTGCAGTTCTGATTGAAGGTACCAGTTGATAGGCGTAGTAGCTAAGGTGTTAATGAACTTATGTACCCACTATTCTTTAGGAATGTTTCTCCAGGCTTCCTCAAAACTTCGCATATGGTCCTTAGGAAAACTCTAAATTGTGTATCGAACTTCACAACCTTCATCTTGGTCTAAAAATTGCACTGTCAACAAGGTGTGACATTGTACCCATTCCATGATGTTCTTCTTATGGTATTCCCACAATCTAGATGGCATTGCTTTCAAGGCTTCGTCTACTACCAACAACCTTTGTTGTATTGGTACAATTCCTTCAAATTCAAGTAGAAATTTCTCTAAATTATTCAAACCATCAAATGTAGGAATATTACTTACTTTTGTTCCAATCCAGCAAACTGCCTTGGTCAATCTGGCACACCTCTACATAGAGACTTCATACATTCTATTATGCCAATTTTCCAATGCTTCTTATGAATTTGACGAGCATGCACTCTCACTTCACCAACTTATATTTCCATATGTTGTAGGATAAATATAATCTTGTTGTCCTGCTGTCAGTTTATAGATGTTCTCTAGCTTGTAGACACGATCTTCTTCTCTTATAGGTTTTGTGTATCTGCAACCTTCATCAGGATCAAGAGGTGCAATGACCCTAATTCCATCACCCTCAAATGTCATTCTTATCATTTTTAGGTCAATAACATTCAAATTGTTGAAATCCCAATCAATACCCAACAATGCAGGATAAGGACAACTATCATCAACAATCTCAATCACTTTGAAGTCTGCAAATCTCCTCACTCTGTTGATGTCCACAGGGAAATGATCTAGTCTTCCAAAGGGGCTCACCGCCTATTGATTATCCATCCTAAGCCTAATAGGAGAGTAAATCAGTTTAGGGTTTCCCATTAATACACAAGTCTGCTTTGTCATAACATTTACTTCTGATCCTAGGTCGAGGACCACATATTCCACGTTGTAGTCTTGAATCTGAGCACTAAGGTGTGGTTCCTTTCTTGTCCTCCTTTTTCTAGATACTTGATTCACAACTCTACTCAGCAGAGGATATACTCTTCCCATTTCATATTGTCTTATCAGGTGTTGCAGTTCCTTCACAACTCTTTCATCTTTAATCAAATTGATACAAGTATACAATAAGTCCATAAGATTTCTTACCTCTTTTCCTTTCCTAAGTGGGACAGACTGATCAAATGCTGGAGCAATTTCACATTCCCTTACTTATGGTTGTTCCCTATATGAAGAATCTTGTTCACCTACAAATTCTCTTATTGCTTCCTCAAAAGTATGTTTTTCTTCTCTTGGATCAAACAATTGTGCCTTCTCTGAAGATCTTCTGATCCCTGATCCATCTATAGTATTTCCTAGAGTCACCCTATATTCTCCTTTGATAACACCTCCTCTAGTAATAACAATGACTTTGGGCTCCTCACCACAAGGTTCAATTGATATTAGTTGGACTTGTTGGTTTCCACCTCGTCTTTCCTGAACTTTGTCTAACAATACTAGACAGTCTTCAATGACATGGTCGAATGAATTATAGTATTTTCAAGTGGTGCAAGGGTTCTGAAAATCCCTTTCCAAATGACTTGGTTGGGCAAATTTATAGCAAATAATATGGCCTCGACCTCGACCCATGCCCCCTCCTCATCCTCTTGCTCTGAACCTACCACGACGATTGAAGTTTCCTCTTCCTGGGGAATTGAATTGTGCATTGTTCCCTTCTTGTTGTAATTCTCCTTGAATTCTATATGAATCCCTTGACCTTTCATGCATGAGGTCATAATCCCTACAGTCCTTCTCATCATACCCCACATATTTCCAGAATGTACAATAAATATTTTTGGGTGTCTGGACATATTTCTTCATGTAATAACATTCACCAGGTGTTATCAAATAAATCAGTGAATGCAGACATAAACTAATATCCCTAGATCCACCTGGATCTAGAACAAAACAAGACAGGACATGACACTTTCCCTAAGTTGATACCATTGAATTTACTACCAAAGAAAGAATAGATGACATACCTTTAGATATCACTTCCTTAGATCCCTGTTGTCCCTGCTTCGCTCCAGTACTCTTGTGAAATTAGATCTGCAATGACACAAACCAACCAAAGTGAAAGCAACAATTTTAGAATCAATGGAAACCTAAACATGTGATCAAGGAGTCATGTAATAAAAATGATAATGATTTTATGGGAAAGAAACATGTCACTGTATCATATTAAGTAAAAGTGGAAGATACAACCAAATTGCCTTGATGTCATAAGTTCCCTTTTAGTGGTCCTTTGTCCCAACACACACATACACTTGCTTCGAATTTGTATGAAGATGGTCTACAAAATCTTGATGGACAACTGGAGGCCACAAGCATAAGTTGTAACAAGATCCTTCACACAGTCTTTAGCCTATTCTTTTAGCAATTCTTTGCTCAATCTTGCTTAACCTTTTCCATGAGAAACCCATCATTATTCGGAGAAGGTGAAGTGGTTACAAGGATGAGGATGATCCCACCAAATCATAGAATCCAATAAGACCACAACCATACATATGCCACCTCACATTCTAGAATATTATCCTTATAGAAACTTTGTGAAACTTCTTCCTTTCCTAAGCTTCAAATGTCGCTACACCCTGCCTATATAGAAGCATGCAGAAATCCCGTGAGCCAGGCATAGAGTAGCCTACAGAAATCAAGGATTTTCACACTATGTACCACTGTCAACGCGACTTCATTCTAAAGATATTCCTTGTAGGGGAAGAACTTAGTCATTTTTCTCATGTAAAATACAGTTTTGAGAGCCTGAACACATGCATGCAGGGTCATCATCAGAGTGACCAAAATAATTTGTAACACTAGGGCGATGTCTAGTTCTATATACCTCACACCATGGTAAAGTAGTCAGCTTCAAAGGGTTAGGGGATCCAGAGGCCAAGTATTCATTAAATAAAGGACAATGCTCTTTGGCATGGCCCTCTTCTTTGCATCTGATACACTAGATGTATTCTCTTTTCTCCTTTCCTTTATCTTTCTTCACATCTTCAACCTGTAAAGATAAACTAGTTAATTGATTCAAAATCTGACTGATACCTAGACTAGATTCTCCTATAGGGTTTGCTTCTAGTTTCATGGAAATATCTAATGCTTCAGCCTAGGAAGCGACCTTCTATTGCATCAAATTAAATTTAATGTGCGGCATGAGGGAAGCGATGAACCATTGTTTATGTTGTTCATCTGGAATCTGAAAACTTAAATGGCCTGTCAAGGTTTGAAACATATGATCAAATTCCCAAACAGGTTCAATCACCTTCTTCTTGATTTCCTTTAACTTTGTAATTCACTGCTACTCTGACTTAGTTTCTTGAACTCTACACTCAACGCAGTCTTGATGTCATTCAATGGTTTAGGTTGTACAGATCCTGTAACAAATTTCATATACCAACTCAATGCACGATCCCTCAAGGTAATACTAAACTGGTCCCTCTTAACATCTTCATCGGTGACTTTCTTAATTCTCCATACAACTTTACATAAGAACCATTGTTGGTTAGGATCCTCAAATCCATATCCTATGAAAATGGGTAACCTCATTTCATCTGTCATGTATTTTCCTTGGTTTCTCAACTGAGTATGTACTAAACTTCTTGTAACAGTTCTCTGAGTGATGTGATTACTCTAGTTACACTAGTTACTTACTGCTGCTAAAACAAGAGGAGGAGTAGTAATACTTACTTCAACGGTAGGCGCAGTCCCTGAAGTTTCTGGTTCTTCTCGATGAAATTCTTCAGTCTCTACTTCATATGCCCTTGCAAACTCTGAAGACTCTTTGTTTGATTTTCTTGTGTCTTCTCCACTGTAGAAATATTTTTCTTGTGACAATGGCCCGTAACTCTGTTTAAACAGGTTCGCAAGAGGAACCTTTCTAAATAATCTCCCACTACGCGTGTGTCCAGCCTCTGCATCACTGTTGTTGTCTGAATTTTTGAACATTTTCTTTAAAATACAACTGATTATTGTATCTTCAAGATATTCTTCCCATGTAATAACATATTAATCTTTAGTTTCAAAAAGTGTAGAAATTTTCCTCTAGGTCCCTTGAAGAAATACCTCTCTGCTTGACTATATGATTCTACTTTGTCGATAGCAAAATCAGTAATGTACCCTTCGAAGCAGCGTTGCCTAGATCTGAGTGACTCGAGATGAGTCATAGGTGAGTGTTGGGGGCCTATTGTCCCTCGACTAAGTTTTGAGGAAATCTTGGTCATGTTTGAGCATTTTGACTTCGACACAATGATCGAGGAAGGAGTGCCCAGGCAGAGCTGAGATCATGGATCTTAGTTATTTTGTGGGTTTTGTGGACTCAACATGGGGTTCTTAGGGTTTTGTAATGGGTTATGGGATGCCGACCCATGGATTTACCCATGATTAGGCTTTTTTGTAAATGTACAAGTATAAATAAGTAAGAATGTAATGTAGAAAGGAGTCGATACCTTGCAAGGCTAAGTGCAAGTAGTTTTGGGTTGCTTAGTGCAACAGATTATGTATGTAAGGCTCTGTGCTTAATAGAGGAGTTGGCTCTGTGCCTTTACCTAATTTTGGGAAGGTGGATTTTGTGCTTAGTGTGCAGATCACCTGTCTGGTGCAAAGATTGGCTTTGTCGCTTAGTGCACAGGAGTAGATGAATGTAAGAGATTAAAGCCTAATAAATTAGAATAAGCAGTTGGTGGACATAGTCGCACACTGGGGTGAACAACATATATCATGTGTTGACGGTTTTCTTTGTGCTATGATGTTTATGTTGTGGGTCTCTTAGTGCATTGATTGTTATGTATGATAGATAGATCTATTAATGGTTAGTGCTTTATCTATGTTGAATATGCTTATCTATGTTGAATATGCTAGAACTAACTTATGATGCTAGGTGCGATGTGTATTTTGTCAGTGTTACTTCGTCGATCTATTCTTAGGGTTTGTTTTGTGATGTGAATAAAGTTGATAAACTAATGCATGTAGTTCTTAAGTACTCTGCAAAGTAATTGTAATCACAGATTTGTGTCCCAGCTTGGTTACAGACACCTAATTCCTGTAACTCCCCCTACCTCTACCTCAAGTGAGACTTCGCTTGCTTCACAGGTGTTGCCAAAAGGATCGGTATTTAGGGTTTTTTTGGTGCGTTGTTGAATCGTTTAAACCTGGGTCTGCCCCTGTGCCAACACATGGAAGGATTTATATGAAGGTTGTGACCGATTCTTCAATGTGTTAGCCACTTCCAGGAGGTATTCTCCCAGTCTAAAAATTTGGATCTTCGATCATTCCTTCGTAAGAAAAATTGGGTTGAGGTTCCTAAATGTCAGGTTCCATACCTTTTATACTATGATATCTTTGATCCTAAGGCAGACTACAAAATTCAAAGAAACACACTCCTAAGAAAACTAAAATCAATCAACCAAGCAACAACATATTCAAGGATCTTCTGAAGACGGGATATCAATCCACCAATGAAGAAATGAGAAGCAGTTACCCCAACCTCCATGTAATATCCCTTCTTGGTGCAAGAAACCCTCCCTTTCACAAGATCACCCTCCAATGGTATTGCGAGTGTGATACGACGTCTTCCCTAGGTACCATGGGAACCCCCCTAGAGTCACCTCTGTAGATACCTAAGAAATGCCACTAAGGTTACCAAATCGAATCCAGCCTCCAAGCGTGTAAAATCGATAGTCAAGACCGAACATATGGTCAGGATATCAAATTCCAAAATTCTTCCAGAGTACTGGGACACATGGACTAGTAGAATCCAGAGGACCCCGAATGGATTAAGAGTTCATGAAATACTGAGACCAAATGAGTCAGTGACACTTCAGGAAGGACCCCCAGTATATGATCTTTCCGCTATGATTGTTCAATATTTTTAGGGGTGATATTCTCTTCTCTTCCACATGCGACCTCGTGTTTATCCCCTATATCAGAGGTGGTTCTAGGATATGCTTATACGAAAGTTTTATTTGTTCACTCTTTAGTTCTCTATAGTTTGTTTAGTAGTCTTGGACAATTTATTCACTTATCCTAATCCAAAGACCCTAATATTGTGCTATTGTTGGTGTGCTAAAACCAAAATATGTTTTGGTTGATTTTATTAGTGCATGGTTGATTTTAATGGATTTTACTCAATAGGTTCGCAGAGATGAAACTGATGATGTGTGAGAGACTTGACTCCAATAGAATGCAAGGGAATGAGATGCAATTTGTTCTTTTTAATGAATTATATGTATGGAAAGGAGAAGAGTTATATTCTTATTAACACAAGAAAACACTCAAAACTATGCAACTTTCAATTTCTAGGATCAATAAGATGCAAAACTACCAAGAAATGTTTCCAAAAATTGAAATGCACATGCAAAACTAGCTCTTTTTTAAACATGTACCAATTTTTTTTTCCTAAAGAATGAAAAAAAAAATCTTTTTCAATTATGTATGCAAGGAGATGTGAAAATTTTTTCTCTTCTTAACTTTCAAATATAATGATATAGATCAATGTATGGCACAAATAAATACGAGGCAAAAAAGAAATCAAACAAAGAACACTAAAAAATGACAAGAACTGAAAGAAGACAAATGTGATACAACTTGTTCAATCAAGGACTTGAAGATATAAAAGAGAAAGAAGACAAAAACTTGTGAAAATCCTCAAAACATGAGAAATAAGAAACAATATTCAAGACTGGGTTGTGGCAAACAAGAGAGACTTAATCATCAGAAAGAGAGATGTTTTAATGAAGACAAAAAGGCTCAAAACCAAGAAACCTTTGTAAACCCTAGTTGATAAAAACTCCTAAACAATCAAACAATGAAGATCAAAGAACTGAAAAGAAACATGAAACAAGATATATTGTTAAACCAAGGGGATCACAACTAGGAGATAATTTCAAACTCAAAGAAGGAAATGAAAATGATTTATAAAGGTCAAATTCTCAATCAAGCAAAGTCAAAGACAAATTAAGAGTCAATGGGATAAATGCCTTTCAAAATAAGTCTGAGAAAAGCAGGGTAGAAAGAGGTAAAAAAACCAAAAAAGAGAGTTTGATGCCCCTGTCTCAAAGGGACAGAGTGCCATGGCATCCTCTAGTAGGCTTAGGGGAGCACTAGTCACCTAATGGTGCCCTGGTATACACTGCAAGTGATCCATATTTATGAGTGAAATGAAATGAATAATAGACTCAATACAATAACACAGAGATACATGGAACAACAAAATATATCCAGTGAACAATAAATTTTATTCAATAAATAAAATAGGTTGACACTGTAAAACTACAAAATTGAAAACAACTTGCTCGAATGGTGGTAGCTATATCTGAGAAGAGATGTTGTTGCTACGTGCATTCGTCTGAGAAAAATGATTACAATGAGGCTCCAACGTCCTTTTTAACATTACTCATGAATTCCAAAACCCTAGACATCCAAAAACATAACCCCAGGAGATGAAACACCAAAATTTATGTGGGCCTCGATGGGTAAGTTGGTACCTCAACTTTCAAGGTTGTAACTTTTTCATATGTATTACGACCTCTATTTTATGCGTTTGATAGCTCGTTGGAAAGGTATTTTCGAGAAATACACATTATACCATCAAAATCTAACTTCGTTTATAGTTTGACTGTTGCAAGCCAAACAAACACTATTTAGGGCCTCAAAACGGCCCTGGAAGTACAGAAAGATGTACTGACATGAAAACTTCCAAAATAAGCTAGTTGGAATAGGTGGGCGACCACCAATATCCACCTAGATGTTGTATAGGTCTTTAGGATATCCCCGGAAGTGCAGAACCTACAATTAAAAAGAAATTTCATCATTACATAGAAACGTGCTAAACTAAAAACTGTCAAGAGGATTCAAGAGGAGCCAATTGGAATAGGTAGGTGGCCACCAATATCCACCTGGACCAGTCCTCCCCCTTTAGGAATAAACAATATCCATTGTATTGAGAGCCCCCATCAAGTGAGGAAATTTCTATTGAATTTGGCCTTGGGTGAGCCACTTTCCTTGGTGCAGGAGTTTTCCTGCCTTAACAACCCGATAAATATGGATCCTCTGTCAGCAAGTGCCCTTGACCTGTGTGTCCAATATTTGATCATTTTATTCCTGCTCCATGCAATTAGGGTTGATCTTTGTTAGTGTCAACTGTTTTGCGATATTTGAGGTGTCCAATAATAATGGAAAATATGGTCGGAGGAGGTCCACATTGAAAACTAGGTGCAATCCAAGGAAGGGGGGAGTGTTGAGATCAAAATAATTGTCACACACATCCTTGGTGATAGTGTAAGGCCCATAACGAAGTGGATGAAGCTTTTGATGGGGCCTTGTAAGGTGTTATTTCTGTAAATGTAGCTAGACCTTATATGGCACCTGAAACTTATGCGGTACTCGGTGTTGATCATGGTGCTTCTTGTAATTAGCATTGGCTTTCTGCAAAATCTCATGGTCCTATTGGCGGATGTGTTGAATCCACTCAATGAATCTAGTGGATTTTTCATCCTCATATTGAAAATGGGAAGATTTTGTTTATGTGGTTACAAGAGGTAGTGCAACATCAATGGGAACCAAGGGTTAGAATCCCAACCCCACATGAAAAGAGCTATCATCGTTGGATCTATGGATATCCCTATTGTAGTTGTGTTGAACATAGGGAAGACTTTCATCCCATGTACGTGAATCCTTAGAGTTATACATGCACAGGATCTGCACAATCATCTGATTGACAACCTCTGTTTGGACATTGATTTGAGGGTGGAAGGCAGTGGATTTAGTGAGCTTGGTGTCCAACAGTGACTAGAGACTTGACCAAAATGTGTTGAGGAACATGTTGTCCCGATCGGAGATGATGGTCTATGTTATCCCAAAATGGACCTACACTCGTTCAAAGAAGATCTTGGCAGTACTTTTCATTGTGATTCTCTTCTTGCAAGATATAAGAATGGCCATCTTTGAAGAACGATCAACCACCACAAATACACAATCATTTCTTTTCTTGGTGGAAGGAAGGCCATACTTGTAATCCATCGATACAGATTCCCAAGGCCTCTCGAGACTAGGAAGAGGGGTGTATAATCCTTTCTTCTTGATGGATGGCTTGGAAATGGCATAGAAAATGGAGATATGATATACTCGATGATGTCTTGTCAATTTTTTGTCCAATAAAAATGTTTATGTAGAATGGCCACAGTTTTCCCCATGCCAAAATGTCCTTCCGTCTGACTGTAGTGAGCCACGAAAATCGTCTTTTCATGCTCACTTGCAAGAACACAGAGGTGGCCCAGATGGCATAAGATTCCATCTTGAATGTGAAAATAAGTGACATTCATGCCTGAACCCAATATATGATAGGTGGTGGAAAAGTCAGGATCTCCCTGATAAAGTTAGGGCCACTAAGATGCCTCATGCCCACAGGAATGGATCATGGTAGTGAGTGCAACCATAGGAGGTCAATTGAGGCAGTCGGCGACATGATTTGTGCTCCCTGTCTTATACTTGATGTTGAGATGTAACTTTTGCAAGTATGTAGACCACTTTTTATGGCGGTCATTTTGCAACTTCCCCTATGTCTGTATGAATTGCAAAGGCTTGTGATCAATGTGGATGATTGTCTTAGTTCCCAAAATGTAATTTTTCCATTG
This sequence comes from Picea engelmannii, assembly GCA_009831015.1. Classification (NCBI taxonomy): domain Eukaryota; kingdom Viridiplantae; phylum Streptophyta; class Pinopsida; order Pinales; family Pinaceae; genus Picea; species Picea engelmannii. Next base: position 37,098 of record ML855000.1, on the reverse strand, counting down.
ACGATAGGATTGTACAATGGAATACATTTCCTTGTCATAGGTGGGGTATTTTTGGATGGTATATGAGAGTGTCTCTGATCTAGGTGGATATTGGTGGTCACCCACCTATTCCAACTGGCTCCTCATGTTCGTTTTTGTTCAATATGTTATTTTGTACTGCTTTGTAATTGTGATTTCTACACTTTTGGGGATGTTTGAAGCCCCATGCATCCTCCAGGTGGATATAGGTGGCCTCTCGCCCAATCCAACTGGTTTATTTTGTATGTTTTCATGTCATCACATATTGTTGTACTTCCCGGGCCGTTTTGGGGCCCTAAACGTTGTTTTTTTGGCTTGCCATAGTCAAACTATAGATGGAGTCAGAGTTTGACAGTGAAATGTGTAGTTCTCTTAAATACCTTTTTCAATGGACTATCATGTGCCTAAAAAAAAGTTCGTATGAAAAATTTACGAACCTTGGAAGTTGAAGTACCAAATTACACAAACTTACCCATAGGGACCACATCATGTTTGGTGTTTCACCTTATAGGGTTAGGTTTTTGGATGTCTAGGGTTTTGGAATTCATGAGGAATATCAAAAAGGCCTCTAGAGCCTCATTTTAATCCATTCTACTAAGAAGGATCCACGTGATAGCCACATCTCTTCTCAGATATAGCTACCACCATTCAAGCAAGTCTTTCAATTATGTAGTTTTACAGTTTTAGCCTATTTCATTATTTAATAGAAGATATTCTTCACTGGATAGTTGTGTTATTCTTCATATATCTGTGTTTATTGTATTCATTCTATTAATCAGTTCGTTCTGTTACTAAATCTAGATTAGTGGTATCAGAGTGGTCTACTCTTCATTTATTTTTCTTCATGCATGTCCCCAACAAGATCTGGGTACAAGAAGTTAGGACTCGAACCAATCGAGCCATTACACGATAGATAGTGTTGATCCCAACAACAACCCATGGGGGATGAAAATAAATGTGATGGAGCAGGAGATCCTATTAAAATTTTCCTCGAGAAATCCCTCATGCGAAAAAGGAACAAAATGATGGACAAATTCACGCAAATCCTTCGACGACATCCCACAGGAGAAGCATCTTCATCAAGCAGCCATGCAACCCTTTTCAAGGTACAGGTAAATTTTGATATTCCATTATTTGAAGGATTGATAGATACGAATGTTGTAGATATTGTTCGATCCACAATTTTTCCAATAGGGAAAAGATCACTTTTGCAGTCCTCAAGGTCGTTCCCCATGTTAAAGACTGGTGGGATACTTACTTTGAGAAAAGGTTTGTGGAGGAATTCCATTAAAGAACAATAATACCCTGTTGGAAGCTACGAGGACCAATACACCAGATGGACCATCCTATGTCAAGAAAGGGACCAGACAGTATTAGATTTAATCAATATTTTCCATACCCTACGCACCAAATTGGGTATCAAAGACTCTGAGCATCATATGGTGCTCAAATACCGTGGTTTTTTGCATATACACATTCAAACAAAAATGGATTTCTTGGACATCGCCTCATTGGGTGAGACTTGTAGATACACTGTCAAGATCGAGCAAAAATTTAAGCAGAAACAATGAGAGTGTTACACCTCAAAATCACTCAACTAGATAAGTGTCGCATGTGCCTCTCACTTGTCGCAAGTGTCGCAAATGGTGTTGAATCATCCTATCACAATGACGACACTAAAGAGGCACTTGGAACATCCCATGTACTTGGTTTGAAGGAATAAACTGGTTCACTGAAGTCAAACATCTCTTAACACCTGAGAGGGCTTTTTAATCAAGAGTTTGGAAGGGGAACGCTCCTCTAAAACTACCTGAGGAGCGCTGACGCCCTTCTACCATGCTTCAGAAGTGTTGTATCGCTTCTCCACCCCTTTGCATAAGCGTTGCTCAGATTTGAAGCGCTGGCACTTCCCTTGACCTTCTTTGGAGTGTTCTAGCGCTCTGATGCCCCTTCTGGGGGAGCGCTCTCCATTCTAGGCAAATTGTTAGCCCGGTGAGAGGAATAAGGGGAAAATCATTCGAGTTTGGGAGGCGGTTGAACTCGAATTCTTGGTTTTTTCAAAAGATCTCTGATCCAAGGAGGAGGTTTCCAACTGGTTCTAAACATAACTCAAGTGTTTAGGCCCTTCCCAACCTTTATAAGCAAGCTCTATGGTGGTAAAGATGGGGGAGAATGGAGCATATGGAACTTATGATCTTGGAGGAAACTTGCAGTCAGCCAAAGGAGAGCAATCATTGAAGTTGCTGCCATCCAGGTTGTGGATCTTTCATGCAAGGGTTAGACGAAGAGGACTTGACGAAGCTGTTGCACTCGCATCTACGATTGTAAGTACTGTTGTCGTTATTCTCATTAATATGACAAGCTTGGCCTGTTTCTTTCTAGTTTGTGTTTGATGTTGCATAAACTTATCATTTATTGGTAGATCTGTTTTCAAGCTAATGTCAGTAGA
>ML855000.1:0-12582 GCA_009831015.1 Picea engelmannii | reverse complement strand
ACAAACGTCGATTAAAAGGTACTTCTATTATCCTTCCTTCTCATGCATTAGGCTTAGATAGATTTGAAAGGAAGTCAGTGTCCACGATAAGCATTTTTCTGTCTAGGGTTAAGGTCAAGCCTTAGAGGTCGATCTACTTGTCCACGGGAAGATTTTCCTACAACGGAGAGTTTGGATTTGCAAACCCATCATAGTCGAAACCGATAAAAGGAATCTCCAACTCACATAGAAAGGGACCAAGTCGAGATGGCCTCTCTTAGGACAACCAATCCAAGACACAAAACAAGAAGGGTAATGAGAATATGAAGAAGGTAATGAGAAAATGGTGCGAGCACCATAAAATTCGTTGGCACAACACCGAAGAATGTTTCTCCAAGAAGTCCCTCGTGGCCAAGCAGAAGGATTTCGAGTTAGAGGTCGATTCTGATTCTGAGTCAAATACTGAAGGAGGGAAGCAGATTATCAATGCTGAACCCAGTGCTTCTATCTCTACCACCAAAGTCCAACCAAGGGAACCAAAAGAACTAGAGGATGGAGAGTGTCTCTTTCACTTGTAGATGTGGGTCAAGGGGGATCTGATTCACTTTATTGTCGACAGAGGTATTCAGAAGAATTTGATTTCAGTAGAGGTTGTCAAGATACTGGACCTACCAATGACACCACACCCACATCCCTACACCATCGACTGGCTTCACCAAGGAAGAGATCTTTGTGTCAGCCAACAATGTCATATTCTCTACGACATCAAGCCTTTCAAAGATGAGGTACTATGTGATATTTCTCCCCTTGAAGTTTGTGATGTTATTTTAGGACAACCATATTTGTGGAAGCATCATTTTGTGTATGAGTCTAGACCACACAGTGTTATTATTACTTTGGGTAGACAATTGTATAGGATCCCATAGGTAGCACTACCTACTACTATTTCTTTAATCTCTGCTAAGTAATGCAGTAAGGTCATTTCACAAACTGAGAAGTTCATTTTTTTTGTGATCCATTCTCATTGTAAGTAGAAGGTTTCTGCCACATCCGTGGCCTCTAGACAACACCTCTCTTTGTAGCAAAACCAAGTGGATGGGATCATGGAAGAATACAAAGAAATATTCACCTCACCTACAAGGGTACCGACACAATTCCAAGTCAAGCATCCAATTGATCTCACCCCTAGCGCACCTCTACCTAATGGACCATTCTATCGATACTCATTGATGGAGAATGAGGAAATCAAGCGTCAAATCCAAGAGCTTCTTCAAAAGGGAAAAATCAGGTTCATCTTCTCCCCTTGCAAAAGCCCGATTGTACTGGTGTAGAACAAGGATGGGACTTGGTGACTCTGCATTGATTACAAATCCTTAAACAAAATCACAGCCAGGAACCACTACCCCATTCCCAATATTGATGACCTTCTTGACCAACTCAAGGGGGAAAATTTCTTCCACAAGATTGACCTAAAGTTTGGCTACCACCAGGTTCCCATTGAACCAACTGATGCATGGAAGACAACCTTGAATTCTAAAGAATGCCTCTATGAATGGCTAGTCATTCCATTTGTCTTAACAAATGCACCAATCACTTTCATGAGGTTGATGGATGATGTATTGAGACCCTTCACCAACTCCTTTGTGGTATTATATTTGGATGACATCCTCATCTTCAACAAAATGTGGGAGGAGCACATGCGGCATATTGAGTAGGTTTTGAGCACTCTGCAGTAGCACAAGCTTTATGCCAACTTAGAAAAATGCTCTTTTGTCATGAACAAGGTCCAATACTTGGGCTACATTGTTTATCAACACGGGGTACTTGTTGATCCAACTAAGATCCAAGTCATCTGTGATTGGCCAGAACTGACCACATTGACCGAGATTTCAAGATTTTTGGGACTAGCCAAGTTCTACCGATGGTTCATGTTTGGATTCTCCCATATTGCATGGGCCCTCATCCAGGTGACCAAGGGTGGTGGTAGGGCCAAGTTCGCGTGGGGTAAGGAGCAACAATGATAATTCGATGATCTTAAGCATTGCTTGTGCTCATCTCCAGTACTCTCCTTTCTCGACATTCAACAACCATTTGAGATTGAGACTGGTGTATCTGACTATGTTGTGTGTGCAGTTCTCACTCGAAATGAGCATCTGGTGGCATACCATAGTGAGACACTCTCTGTTACTGTCTGGAAATACCTCACCTATGACAAGGAAATGTATTCCATTACACAAGCCTGTCGTCAATGGAAACATTAAATTCTTGGGAAATATACGATCATACACAATGATCACAAGCCTTTGTAGTTCATACAAACACTAGGGAAATTGCAGAATGACCACCATCAAAAGTGGTCCACCTACCTATAGAATTTCCATCTCAACATCAAGTATAAGACATGTATCTCCAATTGTGTTGTGGACTGCCTCAGTCGGCCTCCTGTGGCTTCCTTCACCATTGTGCTCCATTCCTATGGACATGACGCATTTGAGTGGCCCCAACTTTATCAACAAGATTCAAACTTCACCACCACATATCAGCTCTTGGGTACAGGTGAAACTGTCACTGATTTTCACATTCAGGATAGACTCTTATGCAACCTGGGTCATCTCTGTGTTCCTACAAGAGAGCATGCAAATATGATTTGGGAAGCCCACTATAGTCGGGTGGCAGGACATTTTGGCATAGAGAAAACTATGGCCATTCTTCAGAAATATTTTTATTGGCCAAAACTTTGAAAGGACGTCAAAAAATGTATAAGATCTTGCACTTCATGTGCCATTTCCAAGCCCGCCATCAAGAATCAAGGATTATACACCCCTCTTCCTATTCTCAAGAAGCCTTGGGAATCCATCTCAATGGAATACATGTGTGGTTTTGTCCACCAAGCAAGGAAATGACTTATTGTTTGTGGTCGTTGATCAGTTTTCGAAGATGGCCATCCTCATAGCCTATAAGAAGAATGTCATGGTGACAGATATTTCCAAGATCTTCTTCGAACGAGCATGGGTCCACTTTGGGATACCACAGACCATCATCTTCGACCAAGACAATAGGTTCCTCAACACCTTTTGGTCGAGTCTCTGGTCTCTGTTGGACACCAAGCTCACAAAATCCACTGCTTTCCACCGCCAAACCGATGGCCAAATAGAGGTCGTCAATCAGATGATTGTGTACATCCTGCACATGTACAATTCTAAGCATCCATGTACATGGGACAATATTCTCAAAAGGGATTTCCATAGTTCCACTGATCATAGCCCATTTTAGGTGGGTCTGGGATTCCAACCCTTGGGACCCATTGATGTTGCACTTCCTCTTGTTATCACATGGAAAAAATAATCCCCTGATCAGTCTGTGATCGACAAAGCCACCATATTCATTGAGTGGATTCAACACATCTGCCAACAGGTCCAGGATATTTTTTAGAAATCCAATGCTAAGTACAAGTAGTGCCATGATCAACAGAGGGTACCACACCAGTTTTAGGTTGGCGACAAAGTCTGGTTACATTTGTAGAAGGAGTGTCTCATCGAGCCCCATCAGAAGCTTTTCCCACTTCATTATGGGCCTTACACTATCACCAAGGATGCTAGTAGAAATTCTTTTGAGCTCAACACTCCATCCTTCCTTGGTTTTCATACAGTATTCAATGTGGACCTCCTTTAGCCATATTTTCCCCCATTATTGGACACCTCTAAGATCTCATAACAGTTGACACCAATAGATCTCAAACCTGACAACATGGAACAAGAATCCACTGATCAGATAGTGGACATACAGGTCAAGGGCACTCACCAACAATGGATCCAGCTTTATCAGGTTATCAATGTAGAGGAACTCCTACACCAAGGCAAGTGGCTCACCTGGAGCAAAATCTAGTAGAAGTTTCCTCACCTGATGGGGGAACTCAACGTAATGGAGACCATTTCTTCCTAAGGGGGGAGGATTGATCCAGGTGGATATTGGTGGCCACCCACCTATTCCAACGGGCTCCTCATGTTTATTTTTGTTCATCATGTTCTTACGTACTTATTTGTAATTGTGAATTCTACACTTTTGGGGTTTTCTGAAGCCCCACACATCCTCCAAGTTGATACAGGTGGCCTCTCGCCTAATCCAAATATCTTATTTTGTATGTTTTCATGTTAACACATCTTGTTGTACTTCCAGGTCTGTTTTGGGGCCCTAAACGTTGTGTTTTTGGCTTGCCACATTCAAACTGTAGACAAAGTAATAGTTTGATGGCAAAATGTGTATCTCTCTGAAATACCTTTCCAATGGGCTATCACGTGCCTAAAACAGAGGTCATATGAAAACGTTATGACCATTGGAAGTTGAGGTACCAAATTGCACCAACTTACTCATAGGGCCCACATGACTTTTGGTGTTTCACCTTCTAGGGTTAGGTTTTTGGATGTCTAGGATTTTGGCATTCATGAGTAATATAAAAAATGCCTCTAGAGCCTCATTGTAATCCATTATGATCATATGGATGCGCGTAGAAACCATATCTCTTCTCATAGATAGCTACCACCATTCAAGCAAGTGTTTCAGTTTTGCAGTTTTACAGTTCCAACCTATTTAATTATTTAATAGAAGATATTGTTCAGTGGATAGTTGTGTTATTATTCATATCTATTTGTTTATTGTATTCAGACTGTTAATCAGTTTTTTCTACTCCTAATTCCAGATCAGTCTCACTATGGTATGCTACTAGATGACCATGCCGAGTGAGAATTGTGCCTACAGCTTAGTCAGATTCATCAGTCTCAATATTGAATGGTTGTTGCAGACCAGGTAAGGAGAGTACTGGTGCTGAGCACAAGCGATGCTTTAGATCATCAAATGCGCCTCATTGTTCCTTCCCCCATGAGAACTCTACCATGCCAATGCCCTTTTTCACTTGGTTGAGGGCCCATGAAATATGGGAGAATCCCAACACAAACTGTTGGTAGAAGTTGGAAAGTCCCAAGAATCTTCGAATCTTGGTTAGTGTGGTCGGGGCTAGCCAGTCATGGATGACTTGGATCTTAGTTGGATCCACATGTACCCCATTCTCATAAACAATGTAGCCCAATTATTGTATCATGTTCATGCCAAAGGAGCATTTTTCCAAGTTGGCATATAGCTTGTGCTACCCCAAAGTGCTCAAAACCTATTGAATATGTTGCATGTGCTCCTCCCAAGTTCTTTTGAAGATGAGGATGTCATTCAGATATACCACCACAAAAGAGTTCGTGAAGGGTCTCAATATATCATCCATCAACCTCATGAAAGTTGTTGGTGCATTTATTAAGCTAAAGGGCATGACCATCCATTCGAAGATACCTTATTTACATTTGAAAGTTGTCTTCCATACATCAGTCGGTTCGATCGGAACCTGGTGGTAGCCAGACTTTAGCTAAATCTTGTTGAAGAACATTTCCCCCTTGAGTTGGTCAAGAAGGTCATAAATTCGGGAAATTGGGTATCGGTTCTTGACTGTGATTTTGTTTAATGCTCTGTAATCAATGCAAAGTTTCCAGGTTCTGTCTTTATTTTGCACTAGTACAATCGATCTTCTATAAGGGGAGGATTTGGTTATGATGTGCCCCTTTTGAAGCAGATATTGGATATGACGCTTGATTTTGTCATTTTCCATTAGCGAGCGATGATATACTGGTCCATTAGGAAGAGGTACATTGGGGGTTAAATCTATACTCTTCCATGATCCTGTTCAATTGCTTCTGCTACAAAGAGAGGCTCTGTGAAGAGGTCACAGATGTGGCGGTGGACTTTTTCTTACCATAAGCATGGATCACAAAGAAGACAAACTTCCCAATTTGTGAAATGACCTTACTGCATTGCTTAGCAAAGATTAAAGAAATAGTGGTAGGCAACGCTACCCCCAGTATCATGTACAATTGTCTACCCAAAGTAATAATAGCATTATGGTATCTAGACTCATACAAAACATGTTTCTTCCACAAATATGGTTGTCCTAAATGAATACCTCGTCTTTGAAGGGCTTGATTTCGTAGGCCAAACAACATTGTTGGTTGACATGAAGATCTCTTGCTTGGTGAAGCTAGTCAAAGGTGTAAGGATGCGGGTATGGTGTCATCAATATATCAAACCAATTTATGAACTCTGTTGAGATCAAGTTCTTATGAATCCTACTATTAACAATGAAATGAAGCGGGAGCCCCATATACCCAAATCTGTGAGTGAAAGAGGTGTTCCCCTTCCTCTGGTTCTTCTAGTTCACTTGGTTGCACCTTGGTGGTAGAAACAGTGGCACTAGGTTCAACATTGATAATCCACTTCCCTCCTTTTGGATTTGATTCAGGGTCAGAATCTGCCTTTGACTTGGAAGCTTTCATCTTGGCCACCAATAACTACTTGGAGCGACATTCTTTGGTGTTGTGCCAAGCGATTTTATGGTATTCACACCACTTTCCCATGTCCTTCTTCGACTTCTCATTACCCTTCTTGGGTTCTGGTTTTGATTGGTTGTCCTGAGAGTGGCCATATTTGATCTATCCATTTTTTTGTGGGTTGGGGCCACCTTTTCCCTACTTCGACTATGAGGAGTTTGCATATCCAAACACTTGCCTCTTCTTCTTAAATTTATGCTTGATCTTGAAAACATATCTATAAGCCACACCTAATGATGTGATGTCCATAAACTCTATTTTTTTTTAATGTATCTATGCAGAAATCCACGATATTTGAGCACCAGATGTCGTTCAGAGTCTTTGATATCCAATTTGGTGCGCAGGGTATTGAAAATATTTTTGAAATATGGTATTGTCTAGTCCTTTTCCTCATGCAACATGGTCTATCTTGTGTACTGGTCCTCGTAACTTACAACAAGGTAGTATTTTTCTTTAATGCAATCCCTGAAGGAATCCCATGTGGGGGAAACCTCAAATATTGTAGATTCCTCTATGTCAATTTTCTCAGAGTAAGTATTCCACTAGTCCTTAACATGGGGGATGGCCTTGAGGAGTGAAAAAGTAATATTTTCCCTATCAGAAAAATTATGGACCGAAAAATACCCTTTGAGCAGATTCATCCATTTATCTACAACATCCACATCTATCAATCCTTGAAATAATGGAATATCAAACTTTACTTGTACCTTAAAGAGGGTTCCATGGCCACTTGATGAAGATGTGTCTCCTATTGGTAGTCGCCGAAGGATCTGTGCAAAGTTGTCCATCATTTTGTTCCTTTGTTGTGCAAGGGATTCCTCGAGCAGCAATTTAAAAGGACATTCTACTCCATTATCTTTCTTATCATCCCCCAAGAGTTGTTGTCAGGCTCGACACGACCGATATTGCAAAGGCTCGTCTGGTTCGAGTCCCAAATTCTTGTACCCAGATCTTGTGTGGGACATGCACGAAGAAAAATGAATGAAGAGCAGACCTCTTTGATACCACTGATCCAAATTTATGAGCAGAACAAAATGAATAAAAGACTGAATACAATAACACAAAGATACAAAGAAAAACAACTGATATCCAGTGAACAATAACTTCTATTGAATAAATAAAATAGGATGAAACTATAAAACTGCATAAATGAAAACAACTTGCTTGAATGGTGGTAGCTATCTCTGAGAAGATATGTGGATGCTACGTGCATCCATCTGAGCATAATTATTACAATGAAGATCCAGATGCCTTTTTAACATTAGTCATGAATGCCAAAACCTTAGACATCCAAAAACCTAACCCTAGGAGATGAAACGCCAAAAGTTATGTGGGCCTCAATGGGTAAGTTGGTACCTCAACTTCCCTTGGTCGTAACTTTTGCATAGGACCTCCATTTCGGGCATTTTATAGCCCGTTGTAAATGTATTTTCGAGAACTACACATTATGTCGTCAAACTCTAACTTTTTCTATAGTTTGATTGTGCCAAGCCAAAAAAACATTGTTTAAGGTCCCAAAATGGCCCTGGAAGTACATAAAGATGTACTGATATGAAAAATTCCAAAATAAGCCAGTTGGAATAGGTGGACAACTACCAATATCCACCTATATGTTGTGTAGGGATTCAGGATAGCCCCAGAAGTGTAGAACACACGATTACAAAGAGATGTCATCATTAGAGAGAAACATGTTGAACTAAAAATTGTCAAGAGGAGCCAGTTAGATTAGGTGGGTGCCCATCAATATCCACCTCGATTAGCAGGGGAGTGATAATTTCTGGAAAAGTCTAAAAAATTCTTCCACAAGCTCACACTCAACAGAGATTTAGTCAGTGCCTCTATAAACTCTTCAATGAGGAAGAGTGAAGGGGAAAATAGATCAAAAACAAGCATCAAACAAGAAATATCTAATCATAATCAAGGATCTAAGATGAAACAAAGGAGAGTCTAGTAAAAAATTTCCCCCAGTGGAGTCACTATTTTTATGTTATAGAATGTTCCCCCTGTGAACAAGTGAAACTTCCCTTGGATTGCTAGACCCATATACCAAGAAACAAATAGTACAAGTGGACACTAACATCACTTTAAACGCATCTAAAACAATCAAATCAAGAAGTAGAGAAAGGATATGATGTACCTTTTTCGACTTTTTTCCTCACTGCTTCCAATCCCTAAGCTTAATCCTCAAATTCCTTGGTGGAAACTAATATCTACAATGGACAACAAAGGGAAACAACTATCTCCTACTCTACTTGATTAGATAACACAAGTATATCTAATAATATTAAATCAACAATAGACAAGAAAATGTAACAAGACATAAACTTGAAGGAAATAGGCCAAGTATATCATTAATTGAAAAGCTAGAGAAGGAACTGACAAAGCATGATTGATGATGCAGTCACTTCTCAAAACTCTCCTTCTCTATCCCTTCCATGAATCTTGAAATCAAAACGTTGATGCTTCCTCCAGAATCAAAGGTTTGATACCTCTATTGTTCCCCCCTTCTCCTTGGAAATACCTTCAATATATAAGCTTGAGAGGAACAACCACCATGAGAAAATGAAGGATATGGTTGAGGATATGGCTCATTAAGTTGAGATTATATCCTATTATAGATCCCATAGGGTAGGATTCGACCACAAAAGTCTTCATCCATCAAGAGTTGGCCCTTAGGAAAAGGTGGAGAATCCCCAATTTCTCTCTAACAAGACTGACACTCCCCCAGAGTTGAAGACAAGGCGTCATTCTATAGAGTGGTGCTCCTCTAACATGGAAAGGGGGTGTCATTCTGTGAAGTGGAACCCCCCAGCATGGTCGAGAGCACCACCCTTCATAAATGCCCAAGAAAGGTCGATTTAAAACTGTGTGTTTTTTTCCTTGAAATGATGGGTTTCTTCCTCAAATATGACTTAGGGATTACATGGAAAATGTATTTCATGGTGTCAAGGGGTTGCGACACTCAGAAAAATGAATGTGACACTTGGTAAGGTGCATACGAGACTTGCGACAGTGCATGCGACACTTAACAAGGTGCATACATCACTTTGCGACACTTAGGATGCGAAACTCAAGTGTGACATTTTGGTGTGTAATACACTCACCCCTCACTAATTTTAAGATATCATATACCAACCTTAAGATCTTGATATTCCAACCTTAAAAGGTAAGATAATGTATCTTATTATTATTTATTAATTAATTTTTTCCTACTAAATTCAATTTATTAATTTTTATATATTTTAGTTTAAATGTTTTTGAAGGGAAAAACTGTTATTGTTATAAGTTTTATGAATTTTGTAAAATTATTATAAATAATGGTAATCTAATTCATTAATATGGTTTGGAATGAATTATTTTATTGTTTTGAAAACTAGTTGCTTATGAATACATCATATTTATATATCCTTAGATTAATAAACAAATTAAAATGATTAATAAATTTTAGAAATATTATTTGAAAAACTTTGCCAATATTAACAACTTTATAATACAAATGGTTATATTCAATTGATTAATAATATAATAATGATTATGTTACTTTGACTATAAAAATACCCACAATTGACATTAATATGGTTTGGAATGAATTATTTTATTGTTTTGAAAACTAGTTGCTTATGAATACATCATATTTATATATCCTTAGATTAATAAACAAATTAAAATGATTAACAAATTTTAGAAATATTATTTGAAAAACTTTGCCAATATTAACAACTTTATAATACAAATGGTTATATTCAATTGATTAATAATATAATAATGATTATGTTACTTTGACTATAAAAATAGTCACAATTGAAAATTCTTTTATATAATTAAAAATATATATATTTGTTTAAAAAGAACACTTAAAACATATTTACAAGAGGATGAAGCGAGAAGTTGATTTCATAACATCCAAATAGTTATAAGCTAAGGTGAGATTGGTTATTTGTTACCTTCAACTCAATATATAAATATAGATCCTTGAAATATGTTTCTATGGAAAAAAAATGGATTATTTCTATAAATTATATTGTCTTGAAAAAATATTATTATATGAATCACATAGTGCAAAGTACTTTCCTAAGTGTTTTTACTCTTTTTCGAGTTATTGTGTATGAACTATTTGACTTTGTTTTTTATAACACTTTTTTTTAATGATATATTCATATTTTAGAATCTTTTTCGATTTATTATGCATGAAATATTTGACTTTCTTTTTTATAACACCTTTTTTTTTTTAAATGAGATATTTCTATTTGAGGAGATTTTAGGAATTTATTGTAGTTTTTTATTACATTTTAATTTGTATAATAATTTAAAATTTCATTGTAGTTTTTATTATATTTTAATTTATATAATAATTTAAAATTTCATTTAAAATATGTAGAAATTTTATTGAAATTAATCATCACATATTTAATTTAAAAAAATAAATTAATCACCACATTTTAATTTATATAATAAAAAATTAAAATTTCTATACAATAATTTTTATAATCATGTACAAACATTAAAGAAATTATTAAATGAGTAGAAATCCAAAAACATGAATACAATTACTAAGATATTTTGATTTGTATTTGATCATACAAATTACTATAGAAATATTTTTGGAAGATTATGGCTAGAATTTGTGATTACTAATAAATTAAAGAAATTATTAAATGAGTAGAAATCCAAAAACATGAATACAATTACTAAGATATTTTGATTTGTATTTGATCATACAAATTACTATAGAAATATTTTTGAAAGATTATGGCTCGAATTTGTGATTACTAATAGCATTTGATAAATAAAACTCCTTTAACTAAGATGATATTACATATTTATATTTTTAACAATTAATTAATATGGTTATAAAAAATTCAAATAAGAGATTTATGAGATTTATTTAATAAAATGATGACAAGAAAAAAAATTTATTTAAATATAATTAAAATAGAAATAATATTTATTAAATTAATTATTAAAATTAAATTTATCATTAAAATTCAATATATATATATATATATATATATATATATATATATGAAAAAAATCAAATTGAAAATAATATTTTAAAAAAGGAAGAAGAACAATATTTAACCTTAACATTCTCTATATGGTTTGTTTATAATCTAGATTGAGCTATCTAAATATGTGAAAAGTTAAGATACATAAAAACTAATAAGTGAATTTAAACATAATATTATTTTTATTACTTCAAAAGGTTATAGGTTATAATTTCATAGAATATAAGGATCGTATATATTTTAGATAGTTCCATTTAAAATCAAATTTCAACATTTTAAGTTTTGATTTCAGTTTTTTGTATTTTTAGGTTGTTTTTTTTTACCTGGTTTTATTCAAAATTAGGTAAGAAATTTAAAATAATAGATGAAATTGTAAATTTTTGTTGGTGAGATAACATGTTTTGAATTTCTTGAAATTTTATTTTGAAAATATTGAATTCATTTATACACTCAAAAACTAAATTTAAATAATGTAAAATTATATATGAAAAATATAAAATGTTTAAACTATGTTAATTTTAATAAATTTAAATAATGTAAAATTATATATGAAAAATATAAAATGTTTAAACTATGTTAATTTTAACCTTATATTATGTTAGTATCATCGAGTTGACGAACCAGAACCAGTACTCGAGACAAAATGTAGCGTATCAACCTGTCGGTGAAAAGACTGAGAATTGTGTTTTGGATATAAGTGAGATCTATAAACAAAAAACTGAAAGGGAAGTGCATTCCCAAGCAACCTGATAGGTAGCAGTATGATTTCATTAAAACTAGTTTACAGATCTATTATTATGTAAAACAAAAAACGCCGTTCTAGACGAGACAAATGCAACGTAATGCAGAAGACGAGAAACAAACAAAAGACGCCATTCTAGACGAGACAAATGCATTAACTTACCATTAGAAAAAACACGGATGATCGTTGATCTGCCGGCCCCTGCAACAATTCCATAAGTTCTCATATGAAACGTCTAGGGTTGTGAAACAATGGCCAGATAGGGTTCTGCTAGAGGAGCGGGGCGATTAAGGAAGTTCGGCAGACGGGACATGTGGCGTGGCGGCGAAGCCATCGGCCGATGCAAACCGCATGGAACATATGACCGCAATCAGGCATCCATCCCACCACCTCCGACTCCCTGTAATCGCTCAGGCAAATCGAACAGCAACTC
>ML854999.1:7761-28560 GCA_009831015.1 Picea engelmannii | reverse complement strand
TCCTCTTCAAATGTCCTCCAACTTCTTTTCCTTGTATTGCTACTTGCACACTGATGGCTAAAGGGTTGGGACAATGGGAATGTGAAATTGGGTAGAGTTTCTTTACTATCTTTCTCCTCCTCCAAATGGGACCCCTAACCCTTCTTTTATAGGCTAGAAGAAGCTAGGTATTTGGATGAACCCTCGTCCATGCATGGACGAGAGTTGTAGTTAACTCACCCAAAGTTGTGTGTTCCATCGACAACTTTCCTTTTTTCGTGCTTTTGTAGGTACACGCGGGTTGTTTTAGTTCAGCTAGCATGTACATGCATCCAGTAATGGAGTAGGGCATGTGGGCCTTTATAAAAGAGGTTTTTAAGAAGATTTTTTCAACAGTGTTTTGGCAAAGAAGGAATTTGAGATGGCCTAATGGAAGGTAAGCATGTCTGGTGCAATTTAGGGTTATAACAGATGCCCCCTAATGTGTGAGGTCAGAAGAGCATCTGATGGCTGAAATACATTACCAATCTTTACTGATGTGCCGAATAATTGAACCCAAGGATCAAGAACTAGGAGGCACCATCTGCAAAATAACAATTTGTCTCACCAAGGTGGGCATACACATGCTCGGGATAAATAGAATCATGGCTACCAATCAAATACACTGTAGATCCATGTCATATAACTATATAAAGAGTAGCCGTGAACAATACACATAAAAGCTACATCTCGAAATCAAAAAGATATACATATAGAGTTTCCATTTTCTAGAAGCTGATACAGCCTGATGGTTGGAGATGAGGTCTTCAGAGCTTGAGCAACAACTTCAAAATCTTCAAAACTCAAGGTAGGAGTGTAATATGAGTGTACGACTACACTTTCCAAAGGTCTTCGACGACTCATCGATCATGGACTTGATGATCAGACTGAAGGCTTCATTGATTTCGAACAAGCACTTGATTGGACATTCAGGATGGTTGGGTATGAGGGCAAGAGACAATTTGCAGAGGGGTCGAATCAGGCTTGGTGACAAACTTCCCTTGGACCACAACACGACAAATGATGAGACTCAGACAGCATGGAATTAACATAAGTTTACGAGGCAGGAGCCGATGCAAACTCTCCATATGTTTGGAAGAATAACCAAACAGAGGAGGACACAAATCTATGTAGAGAGAACAACTTCCTAAGGTCATATTAAATCCCATGGTTTGATGAACAAACATAAATATGTGCTTTATCCAAGGGCGACTCATTATGCTGCCAATAAAGAAAATACTTTTCCCTTCCTCTTTTTGGGGTATATTTGATTTATTTATTTATTTTTGTCTTTTTCAATAATTTAGGAAAAAGAATAAAAGGATGTTACGTTACAAAGGAGGATCGAGTGTTGCAAACATACAATTTCAAGGCACAAGGACAAGATTGATGTTTAGAGTAAGGACACTTGGGAAAAATCCTCCAGGGGCCAAAGGTGTCAAGAAGCATAGGAAAAGTGCTACGGGGCTTGCGTTTAAGGCATGCTTTAGATGGATCAGTTGAGAGCAACATGGAGCTAGCATTAGGACAAAGACACAGGTATCCAAATGTGATTAATAAAACACAGAATGGTAACGTGCTTCGATGTGAATTTAATGAGCCTAGAGAAGGTAAGCTTGGCAGTTTTTCATATTTAGAGATTCTGAAAAAATGTAAAAGGAGGCTCCACTGGGGTACCTTTTTCGAAGGTAGTCTAGTTGATTCGAAAAAGGGGTAAACTAGCACCGACAAGACGTCTATTCAAAACCAGTTTAACGAGTGTGATAAAGACAAGATCACTCGACCATTTTTTCATTTTTAAGGAGTCTGAAAAAATCTTAACTATGGAATCCGTCAGGAATTTTCTTCTGGATCAGTTTAACGAGTGTGAAAGAATAAGGTCACTCAATGATCTTTTCAATTTTAGAGAGTCTGAAAAGAGCTTAACTATGGACTCCGTGGGGGCTCCTTTTTCATAAATTTAGTCCCTCAGGCCAGAAAAAGGGGTAAAATTATAACCAAGGGTACTCTTCTAGAGAACTGAAGTTCCATAGAGTATACCTTTGTTCGTACAGTTGACCGTCTGGACTGAAAAATGGGTAAACTACCGTCGGACAGACGTGATTTCAAATTTCAGTTTAAGGAGTGTGATAGGCCATAAGATCGCTCGACAATCTTTTCATGTTTAGAGGGTCTGAAAAGGACTTAAAAGAAGACCCGTAATGTTTTTTGGGAGTCCCGAGGGTGAGGTCAAGAGTGAAAAAGAATCATGCAAATGAGGCTCAAACGCGTATTCAGGAAAACCAACAAGGACTCCCGAGTCTACAGTGATTAGAGACAACATGGACACCATAATGCAACCAAGATATACCTAGGGCATCCATGTTCTGGTAAGCTCTACCACCAACTCGCGACACTTCTAAAGTAGTAATGATGGTTCTGTGTCAAAACCTGATGGGACCGATCCTATGGCAGAGGGATAAAGACAACGAGATACAAAAGTTATGGTAGAAACCTAACCTACATGCTCAAGTTGATCATCTAAGATTTTTCCATGAATCGTGAAAAGTGTCCCAAAACTCCAAAAAACTGCCCCGATACCCAATCATACCCCTCCCATGCAACTCCTGAATCACTCTAAATGATTTTTGGTTTAAAGAAAATGATAAGGGAGGCCAAAAAAGTGACAAAAGGAGGCCAAAAGTCTATAAATAAAAGCTGACAGCTCATTATCACTGTTGCTGATTTGGAAATTGACTCTGGAGCCAAAAGACCCCCTTTGATAAAAGTGGTGATTTTGGGAGCTACAATGGACAAACCAAACTTCTGTCTAGACCAAGTAAGTACAAACTCCCCCATCTTGCAATTTAAATCTTTACTTTTGTTTTGGGTCCCATTTTTTGGGGGGGGCGTCGACCTTTAAAAGGTCAGCCCTAGGTCTGCGCGGTTTGTCTCTCTGGATAGGCTGTGTGTACATTCAAGAAGAGTAAAGACTGCACACGTGTACACATGACTGTCAGCATTACAACCCGCGTGGACCTCCCTTAATGAATAAAAAGTGTTATAAATCAAGGGCTAACCCTCCTGAACTTTGGTGTTTTACAGGATGTATGTTCACTAGAGAGAAAGGGATCCTGAAGAAGTTAGTGAGTTTGTCGGGGAAGACCCCAATGCTATGGCCATGTTGATGCAATGTGGGTTACTAAAGTTTTTTCTATGTCCTTTTATGCGGGAACAACCGAGGGTACTGAATGCCTTGGTTGATTACTGACATCCTGATGCAGAGGCTTTTATGTTAGAGGGGAAATCACTGGTGCCCACCACCAAGGATATATACTTTTTGACTGGCCTCTCAAGGAGAGGGGAACCAGTCAACTTCCGGACGTTTCCTTTGGGGCCGCATAACATAGAGGAATTGATATCCCTTTACTGTGAGGCCAGGATAGACCGATCGAGCTCAGAGGTGCCCATAAGAAAGATCACTGACTTATCGCTGCAAGCGATTGTATTGCACATAGGGCGGATTACTGGTTCTGTGGCCTTACATCAGGATTCCTGTGCACAGATGAACTGTGTCATCCAGTTCTTGAATGCACAAAGTTTTCACTGGAGTACTACATTGCTTGAGTGTATGAAAAGGCAGTTGATAGATTTTCGATTGCGGAAATGGAGGAACTTCGGGTTTGGGACCTTTTTGTACTCGTTCTTCTTTGAGAGAGTTCCGAGATTTAGTCCTCGAGTAGTGGTACGAGGACATCAAGCCTCTCTTCTTGCGATGTGTAGATGGGCAATATTGCTGCCACGACAGGGTGGTGGAAGGACTAATGAGTCCTTCAATGATGACTTATTTGCCTGGCTGTCGTGGCAGATCCCAGTTATCGAGGACTACCTGCATGCAGGGATTGATTTTTCAAGGGATCCTGAGATACCCGTACCTCCTGGTGAGGAGCGAGGAGAGATGGGTAAGTCTCCATCTTTGTAGTTTTTTTTTTTATTTTTTCTGAAGCATATGTAATTTTTATGTTGTTTTTGTTATATATCATTTTTTTTTTTATACCAAAGTATTTGACGGATATGCGTTTGTTGTGTGCATATGTGGGACCAATGCAACCTACTGATTATGCGAGAAACATGTGTCGTCTTTGGCCAGGGGCCGCACCTGCCGCCGTCGGGGGACCAACAGTAGAAGGAGATCTTCTAGCCGGAGAGGCTAAGAGGGTATTGAGATGAGTCGAGCAGAGCTTTACTGCACTCACTCACACGGTCCCTATGGTAGAGATTGAGGACCTGCCACCATCTATGCAGCCTAATGTAGTGGGGGCACCATGGACATGGGTCTGATTGTTTTGGCGTTTGGAAAATGCTATAGATCAGTATAATAGTCGCCACAGGCCCTGATCTTAGTTAGACTTCTCACATGTCGAGAGCACTACTTGTATATATTTTTTGAGGGCATAAGCCCTGTGACTCATTATTGGTCATATTTTTGAGGTGCTTGCATCCATATGTGTACTCTGGTTACTTTATGATTATATATGGATTTTTATGTCCTTTGTGTCTTATGGATCATGTGTAAAAAAATGTGTTTACATGTTTATGTGAATGTCCTTTCATATGTGTGCAAGATTCCAATCTAAAATTTGATTAGCTAGAGTATCTGTAACTTGGTTTAATCTCCTAGGAACATGAAAATATGTAATATAATCAAAGTTTCGTTCTAAGAGATGTACCCTAAGGAATCGTCAGTGTAAAGTCGGATCATGCCCCTGGTAGACTCTATTTAACTGAGACACAACCAACTGAGCGTCGAGATAGACGCATAGATGAGAGATACCAAATGACAAGGCGTCATGAAGAAACTCGATAACTGCACTATACTCGACAACATTATTTGTGGTGTCACCTAAGCATATACCTCCAGAAGATAACAACTGGCCTCAAGGTGTAAATATTACCCAAGCTGCGGAGGCAAGACTCTGAGTGTGTCGGCTATCACCGTCTGCGTACCCAATGAACATTTTGGATTCACTTGACATCTGCCACAGTGACGAAAGATAACATCAACGACAAGTCCATAACACTAAAAGAAACTTAGAAAGTAATATTACAAAGACTATACATATGTTACAAAAAGTTACCCAAGGTGAATTTCCTATGAGTAATACTTCTTGAGGTAGAACCCATTTCTAGGCTCCGCCAAAGCATTCCCTTCAAATTCAACCAGACAATAAGCGCCCTTTTCTAAAACCTCTTTTATGATGAAAGGTCTAAACCACATGGGTTTGAATTTTCCTACCCCCAGGGGGTCCTTATCTTGGTCATAGAGCAGGACAAGGTCGCCTTCAGAGAAAATCTGAGGATGAACAGACCTATCATACTGACACTTGAATTTATGTTTGTGAGCCTCGTTGTCCAGGGCCGCATCATGACACTGCTCATTGAGTTTCTCAAGATATACTAACCATTCTTCAAGTGGAGAAGTGTCTGGAAATAATTGTACTACCAACTTTAGGGATGGGATATGACATTCGATAGGAAAGACTGCTTCCAGCCCGTATACGAGTTGAAAAGGTGAGAAACTAGTTATAGTGTTAACAAACATTCGGTAGGCAGATAGTGTTGAGTATAACATCAAAGGCCAATTTGACTTGGCTGAGTTGATTGTTCATTGTAGGATGGTCTTAAGAGATTTGTTTACAGCTTCCACCTGACCATTTGCTTCGGGGTAGTAGGGTGATGAATGTTCTTGTTGTAACCCAAGATTTGATGTTAAATTGGTCATCATCTGGTTCTGAAAGTGATTGCCATAGTCAGTGAAAATCTCTCTCACGATGTCGAACCTTGCTATTATATGGTTGAATAAAAAGAGAGTTGTAGTCTTTCCATCATCTTTAAACGTTGACATATCTTCAACCCACTTTGTGAAGTAGTCTACAACTACGATGATATGTGATGCCCCCTTGCTGAAGGAGGGTTGCATGTAGTGTAATCAATCCCCCACTTGGTGAAGGTACCAACTGTGATGATAGGAAACATGGGAGCGGGATGTGCCCTCATCTTCCAAGATAAGATATGGCACGGGTGGCACTTCTTAACGGATTCGATACAATCTTTGATTAGTGTCAGCTAGAAGTAACCTTCTTGGAGAATCTTTTGGGTTTTTGCCAACCCAGATAGATGACCACCACATGCTCCGGTATGGCAATCGCTAAGCACGATAACTGCTTCCTCGTGAGTAAGACATCGACAAAGGATGCAGTCTACCCCTCTCCGATACAACATATCATCGAGTATGAGATAATTCTTAGCCTGATGGCGTATATGTCAACTCTCATCACGAGAAGCAGAGGTGGAGCACTTCAAAGTCTGGAGATAGATAAGTATATCTCCGTACCAGGGATCCGAAGATGTGATAAAAAACATATCTCCCCTGATAGGCGATTCTTCAGGCACAACATCACATGACTCAACTGGAAGTTCCAAAATAAGTTCTGCGAAGACTAGTGACTTTTTGGACTTCGCTGAAATGAAATCTAAGTCAAACTCCTAGAGGATGACTATCCATCTACTAATCTTTCCGCCTATTACCTGTCATGTCAACATGTACTGGAATGGATTCACAATAGCAATGACGGTGGTTTTGCGAAACATAACATAATGACAGAACCATTGAACAGCATGAACTGCTGCCAACACAAGTTTTTCGATATGAGAATAATTGAGTTTCGGTCCTATGAGGCCTCAGATCAAGTAATAGATCACGTATTCTAAGAACACGTCATCTTCCTGAACTAAAACAATGCCAATGGTTGACTCTGTTGCAGCTAGATATAAGAAGAAATCTTTGTTATAATTAGGCGGCCATAGAAGAGGGGCAGTTGTGAGGGCATGTTTCAATGCGTCAAAAAGGCGTTGAGTGGCATCGTCCCAATAAAAGGGAATGCCTTGCTTCAGTAAGTGCATAAAGTCCTTGGTGATCTTAGCATAGTTGGAAATGAAGCATTGTAAAAAGTTCACCTTGCCTTGTAGACTTTGAAGTTGAAGGATTGTGCGTGGGGGAGGCAACTGAATTATTGCCTCCACTTTGAGAGGATCGACCATGATCCCTGTCATTGAGACGATGAAACCTAAAAAACGTCCTGACGTTACGCAAAAGCTTCACTTGTTTGGATTCAAGCGAATCCGAAAGTAGCGACAACGTTCGAAGATAAGTCAGAGGTGTGTGGGATGATCCGTTCTCTTGTGAGATCGATATGCTAAATCATCTATATAGGCCTCGACTATATGCTTCAGGTCATGGAAAGAAAAAGACATGGCCCGATGAAAGGTTGATCCAACATTTTTAAGACCAAAAGGCATCTTACGATACGCGAATGTACCCCAAGGACAAATGAATGTCGTTTTGTGTTGGTCTTCGGGTTTGATTTGTATTTGATTATATCTAGAAAAACCATCCATGAAAGAAAAGGCCTCGCAACCAACACATTCATCAATGATCTTAACTCTAGGAGGAAATATCCTGCTTCGATTCGGCTTAACTCTAGGAGGAAATATGATCTATGATGAATATCTTCCCAAGGTTTGTCCGGACTAGTCATTGCTTTGATTACTGCTTCGTCAGAGGGCAAGACTAAGTCTAACAAATCAGTGTTAGCGAGAAAACCTTGAGCCCAAATAGGCTCTAGAAGTGGATCTAACTCTTGTGCAGGAGTTGGATCAGTGTGGGCTGAAGCTTGTTGGACTAAAGAGTATTCTACTTCAACTATGGACAAGGGCATGGACATGCCTGAGTTCCCTGTCCCATCCATCGTGGCCGATGGGGAAGGAAGTATCCATGACTCATTGAAATAAGTCGGGCGGAATGACGGAATTTGAAAAATATCAACCTTATGGTGATTGGATATAAAATTGATATCACTTTGAGGGGGCGGGTAATCGAAGGTACCCATAAAATATGGGCACAAACCAACCCCTACGTTGACCATGCCTGGTTGAGGATTATCAATAATTGGGACTGTGGATGCACCCAATGAAGGATCAGGTTTGGAGAAAGACAACTGATCGATGGTCACAATCTGACCCTCGTGTGGAAACAACAAGACCCGGAAAACTGTAGAAGCCACAACTTGCATGGCATAAGTCCAACTCCTTCCTAACAAGAGGTTATAGTCAAGGGGTGCGTCGACTACTTCTACCTCGACACGCATGGTCTTCCCTCCTAACTGCATGGGGAAAGAAGGAATGATACCATGTGGTCGGAACGAATGACCATCGAAAGAAGTGAGGAGAGTAGGTGATAGAGACAAAATAGGTTGGCCAATGGCCTTCCAACATGCCAACGACATAACGCATGTCGAGGAGCCCTCATCAACAACCGTGCGAAAGATATTCCGAGTAAAAGTTTTCGTGGGATTACAATTCTTGGTAGATCCTAAAGAGGTTAACAAGGATTTCCTCTGGGAAGGGAAGCTTTGGAGGACCTCCAAAGAGGACATCGCACAAGGGGTTTGTGATAAATCTTCCACCACAGAGTAGTTCTGGGTGGCCCTTGCATTTGGGTTATGAGAAGATTTTTTGAACGTGTGTTTGGGGATGCGTGTCATTGTTTCACCCAACATCTTCTCAATATGTAGAGGAAGAGATGGGAGTTCAGCTTCTTTGCCCTTCTCAGAAGTTCCTGGTTTACTATAGTCATGAGCTCTAGTCGATATAAAAGAATCACCCTTCACCATATATACGTTTGCAGATGCGGGGTTGTTTGAAGACAAAGGGGGTCCTTGAATGCCCCCTTCCGTGCTTGTAGAGGCTTGAGTTATATTTTTCTCATGTTGAAATGGATTGGTTAACACAACAGGTTGTTGCTGTGTCACAAACTTTTGGGCCTCTGCAAGCCAAGGAAATAGGTGGGTCAGGTGGTCTTCCGCGCACAGGTTGCATGGATACCTCGCCTTCCATTTCTCAGTATTTCCCCTGCTAGCATTATTGGTTTGTTTCTTATCCCCCTTATGCTTCTTTTATTGTTTTTTCTTTCCTTTAGGCTGTTGGGTGGCCTTTGGATTAGTCGATTGCACTATGTGTACATCCGACGTTTTGGTAGGGGGAGCATCCAAAGAAGTAGTTTGGTTGGTCGTTGTGTGTTGTATAGACAACTGTTGCAATTGGTATGTTAGTTGCTCAACGAGCTTTGTTTGTGATGAACCTACAATACCATCAGCATGTGGTCCAACTCTCTATCTAGTTTTATCAAGTATTGAGCGTGGTGCATCTGGAAATATCTCGTATAATAAACCATACTGACAATAGATTAGCTCAAGTTTTTGAGCTCTCATGATGGCGTCTTCTTCGGAAAATACTCCCGACATCGCGACGTCTTTGGATAACTGTGGGACCAAAGACTTAAGGAACCACTCAAGTAGGAATGATGGTGGGACTAGTACCTTAATTAAACTCTTTCGGCGTCTCCATTCTCTGATGTGATTAGAGATATGGTTCGCTTTTGTCTGTAAGAAATTGGATAGCAATTTCGTACCAACGTCGTATCTCACCGGTAATTGGAAATGGTTTAGGAAAGCCATAGCCAATTCGCCAAAGCAAGAGTATCTTGAGCGATCGAGCTCAATGTACCATTTTGCGGCACTCCCAATGAGAGTGTGTTGAAACAATCACAATTGTATGGAGTCGTCTTTCAACGAGTTAGATGAGAACCAAAGATGGAAGGTAGTCACATGATCTCCTGGATCTTCATTAGGCTTGGCTTTAAACTTTGGGATGTCCGAAGGAAACTTCATCGGCATAGGAGGCCAATGCGGATTGTGACAGATAGGGTCATTCAACAACCTTTTCAAGTCTGGCAAATGTAAGGTTGTCAGGAAAGGTAGTTTGGGTTGTTGGTGATAACTAGGGAGAAAGGGGCCTAGAGTTTGACTGGCACCAGGTTGCCAGGAAAAGTTTGGCTGCTGGCATGGGTTCTAGTAAAATCCATGGCCATGGCTAGCGTATGGATTTTGTGTATGAGGAGACATCATCGATTGATTTCCAAAATAGGACATAGATGGTTGGGCATGCATTACATTCGAATGACTTTGGGAAGGGTTGCCCCATGTCGGTCCCATGGGGATAGGCATAGTAATTTTTCCAGGGTTCAATTGATTGTCGAAAGAATTACCCCAGATCGGCATTTCGAACGAGGGAACAGATCCCTGCCAAGAATTCCCAGGCCCTGATGTGGAAGAAGTTCCTGGGTGTTCCCCCTGTGAAGGAATAGTACCCTGCATAGGAATAGATTTTCTGAAACCGGGGTTGCCCCCAGTCAGGAAAGCAGTTGATGAGAAGGCATTGTTACCAAACACACCAAACAAAGAAAATGGTGTCGAGCCTACCGTCATATTATGCAAAGGTGGTCCTTGACTCCCTGCTCCAAATAAACCATGGTGTGCAGGCGGCCCGGCGGATGGTTGGTGTGTGCCACTGAGCGAAGGGGACGAAGGAGGTATATGAAATCCTCCACAAGGGAAAGCTTTAAAAGGAGCTGAAATTCCCCCCATGTGGCCTTGTAGAGGAGCGTTAGAGCTCCCTGCCCCCAGAACTAAAGTCTGTGAAGTGGAGAAAGAAAGTACAAGACTTGTACCTGAACTAGGCATCCCGTATGAGAACAGAGGGCCTGTCGCACTTGGTGTGAAAGGGTTTGTGGTTGTCGCCAAAGATGGTATCAGAACACTATGTGAGGTAGATGCGGTCAAGACTAGGGTGGCTCATACAGGTGACGGTGGGTTAGGAGGTGGAAACTCTCCTGTGGTGACAACCGTAGTGGGAACTGAAGAATTCCCAGAAGAAGTAACAACATTTGTTTCCATTCCTATGTGTGACACTGTCTAGCACTCGTAAAGGTGAATCGGTATGATGAGGGGTGCCGAGAGATCAGTGGTTGGGGTTTCAACCAGGCCAAGAGCTTTCGCTCCAAGGTCCAAAAAGGTCAATTCCTCCGGATGTTGGGCGGGCACAATTTCTTGTGACCCAGTCGCTTCAAAAGACCCTTGTTGGTCTAGCTTTCGCCTTAGTGGTGTCAGGGGTGGCTCCAGTGTAACCGACGACAAGTCCATAAGCCTTCATGAATGGCAGAGATCATGATCCTCCACTGTGTGAGAAGATCCAAAGACATGCTAGGGTGATCTATTCGTTCAAAAAAAACACACACTAAAAAGTCCCTATAAGATAAGAAAGGCAAACACTAAACTAATTGGAATAATAGTTACAACAACCAACACTACAGAAACTTACCGGTGCAAGTGAAACTCAAATAAGAAAGCACCCTTCGGGTATACTCTACAAATCTTGGCCCGATGTCTGTCCTAGGTACCGCGGTATACCCCCACGGTCACCTGTGTATGTCCCTTAAAAATATAGGCAACTAGGTTTTCAACGCGTGAACAGTCACCAAGCGGGTACAGTCGAAAGTTGGGTAGACCACAATGAGCAGGGTATCGAGCCTGAAACCTGTCAAGGGTATTGAGAGAAAGTGGTATGGAAGACAACTGAGGACCTCGAACGGATTCGAGACCCACGAAGCTCCATGGCAAATGCAATCTACGAAATCCCAATAAAAGCCCTCTATATGTGTTCTCCACTACGATTGGTCTAGCTTTGGAGGGGTTATCTCCACTAACTTTCCGCACGTGACCTCGTGTTTATCCCCTGTGTTAGAGGGGGGTCCCGGATAACTTTCACGAAACTAGACTTTAACACTACCTAACTCAGACTCCAATGTTTGATTTTAATGGCCTTGAAGAGTTTTCTCTCCAACCTAATTCAAGGCCCTAATCTTGGACTAGTTGGTTGACCCTACAAACATAAAAGTCTAATGATTTTTAGATTTAGCGTTAATTTTATGGCTTGTCTTATGTCAAAGGGTATGAAAGTGAAACTAGTGATGTGTGAAAGACGAAAGTAAAAATGAAAAGAAAGATGGAAACAAAAACCTTCACTTAATTCAAATTTTAAACAACTTTTTAAATTTTAAAAAATTTCTAAGATCTTTTAACAAAAAACTAAAAATAGAATTTCACTCGACTACGAGCTACTTATGATCTAAGTAAACTGCAAAGAACTTATGAAAGCAAAGACTTCTCCCTGGTTACTTAATGCAAAACAACACTGTTCAACTAAACAAAGAAATAAAGGAATTTTTTTTTTGAATGCTTACAAAGAAAAAAAGGAAAAAATATCAAACAAGTCAAAAACCAAAAAAATTTATGGCCTAAACACAGATCGCAAAGAATCACTTCAAAAAATCACAAACTAGCAACTTAACAAAGGACTCTCACACTTGTCTAAAAAACCTTACAAAAGAAAATTTTCATGAAAACTTCTAAATAAAAAAGAAAGCTATAGTTGAGATCAAACCTAAGCTACTGAATGCTATAACAGAGATTCAATATCCCGAGAAGTATAACTCTTGTCAAGGGAAAGGATGACTGCCTCTCCTTCAACAAAACTATCCTTCATAGGCACACTACTGACAACTCAACAACAAGCGTGTGCACGCGAGATGTGTAGAGTCAGAGGGCGTGTACACACGCGCTGGCCTTATACAGGCCGCGTGTATCTCTAAAACTCTGAAACAAATAAAAGCAGGCAATCCAAACCAGGCAGAGACCATTGATACTGAGAACCAGGATCTCTTGAAGGCTCAAACACTTTCTTTAACAGAAAAAGAAAACAAAGCAAGGAAAAATTCATAAAACAAACCAATCTGAAGTGACACTTAAGCTAAAAAAAGCAAACAACCAAGACTAGAAAGAGCTCCAGAAAACCCCTGAGAATGAAAAATTATGACAGGGAAGAGGATGACTGCCTCAAAAATTTTCTGGAATCTGACACACTACTGTTACTTCTTCAGCTAGCGTTTACACACGGGCTGTAAGAATGTCAGGTGCGGGTACATGTGTGCAGACCTTATATAGGCCATGTGTACCTCTGTGGGTCTCGAAAAAAAAATTATAGTCCAAAAAAAGGAACAAAGATAATTGGTATGGAAGAATAGAATCTTTGTTTTCTCAGACTTTGCAGAAACTTCAAAAAATAGGAAAGGAAACCTAGTTTTTCAAAAATACCCAAAAAATAAAATTCCTAGGAACCCTAGAGACTTCCCCAGTATGGTCACCAATTCTGTTGTGAGTGGGAAATCCTCTTACGGACTAGCAAATAGGGTTATATTATGCATGCAGATATGACCGAAAGAAACCTACTTTCTACCTTCATCCCCAGACTTAAACCCCATTTCTTTTCAACAAATACATGGTTAGAGCAACATACCTTGTTCCAGGTGTTCGATGTCGATCCTTCCTCCCACTTGATCACTTGTTAGTAGTTCTCCTCCCAAGGCTGACCTGCATACAAAACAAGCAACAAAATACACATGCGTTTTACCTACAAACTAATGGGTTAGAGATTCAAACATGTATTTAACAAACTATGAAGAGCTCATAAAGTGGGACGGGAAAAGCATTTCTTTATTACTTTGAATCAATAAACTTACAATGTCGAGACTGGCCACCGCTTCGCGAACCTGATCCTGGGCTCCTCTTCAAATGTCCTCCAACTTATTTACTCTATATTGCTCCTTGCACATTGATGGCTAAAGGGTCGGGACAATGGGAATGTGAAATTGGGTAGAGTTTCTTTACTATATTTCTCCTCCTCTAAATGGGACCCCTAAACCTTCTTTTATAGGCTAGAAGAAGCTAGGTATTTGGACAAATCCTCGACCATGCATGGCTGGGAGTTTCAGTTAACTCACCCAAAGCTGTTTGTTCCGTCGACAACTTTCCTTTTTTCATGCTTTTGTAGGTACACGCGGGTTTTTTTAGGTCAGCTAGCATGTACATGTGTGAAGTAATGGAGTAGGGCATGTGGGCCTTTATAAAAGTGGTTTTTAAGAAGAGTTGTTCAGCAGTGTTTTGGCAAAGAAGGAATTTGAGATGGCCTGATTCCAGGTAAGCATGTCTTGTGCAATTTAGGGTTGTAACACTAGGGGTGGAGGAGGATCTTCTAGGTTGGTACTAGACTTTGAAGAGCTATAATCTCGAGAGTGAGTAGCTATATCAATTTTTGCGTGGACCATATTGATGAAAACATGATCGCCATCTTGCGATGGTGGGTTTTGACTTCCACCAGGTGCATTTCCGGTGCTCGAAGAACTCGAGGCTAAGTGCTAGTTGTGTGGGAATGGATTCGTCAACACAACGGGCAATAGATTTAAAATCCTCACAACCTCCACAAGTTTGGGGCACAAGTGGGTGAGGTGGCCATTGGTAAAGAGTTTACAAGGAAACTTCACCTCACACTTCTCTTTCCTACCCTCTCCAACATTATCATTATGTTTCCCATTATTATCTTTTTCTTTTGGTTTATTATTATTATTCTTCCCACCCTTACGATTATTTCATCCTTTCCTTTTATTCCCATCTGGTTGTTGGTCAACATTTGGGTTCTTTGACGATTGCACAGAATGTATATCCGTCGATTGGGTGGGTTTGGAGGATCCAGACGAGGCTGGCCCTCCAACAGACTTCATTTCTGAGTCTGTGTACTTTACATTGGCCAACCCTACAATGCCATCGACATGAGGTCCAGGATTTTGTCTAGGATTGTGATTTGTTCATGGTGCATCTGGAAGAAGGTGGTATAACATACTAGAATGAGCATAGATCAAATGAAATTGTTGGGCTCTAAGGATAGCTTCTTCCTCACTGAAGACCCCAGAAGTAGCAACGTCCTTTGAAATATGAGCGTGTAAATACTTTAGGGACTATTCTAGAAGAAAGGACGGGGGTATAGGAGTCTTAATCAACTACCTTTGCCTATGCCATTCCTGGATATGGTCCGAGATGTGAGTGTCGGTATTCTAGCGTAAAGTTGACAAAATTTCAAGGCCAACATCATAACGAATGGGTAGTTGAAAGTGATTGAGAAAGTCTAGCACCAACTGATGGAATGACCCATATGTCCCCCTAGGTATCTCAATGTACCATTGTGACTCCACTCCAATGAGAGTGCGCTGAAACAATCGTAACCTAATAGAATCATGGTTCAGATAATTCGATGAGATCCAAAGGTGAAAAGTAGTGATGTGATCACCAGGGTCTTCGCCATTATTACCCTCAAATTTTGGAATGTTTGATGAAATTTTAGTAGGGACAGGGGGCCATGTGGGGTCATGAATCATCGGTTCATTCATTAGTTTAGAAAAATATGGTAGATTAAGTGTGACCAGAAAGGGAATACAGGGTTGCAACACCTAACCCCATCCTCCCATGAAAGATGGTATGTTAGGAACTGTGTTCCATACAGGATTCTGGTGAGGACCAAAACCTTGTCTGGAATTATAAGACCCTCCTCCAGTCTGACTCATAGAATATGGATTGGGCATCATTCCGGAAGGAATGTTCTAATAAGGGTTATGAAAATTGCCCCCAGTTGGATTAGATCCAAGTTGGGCGTTGTTAAAATTTCCCCCAAATGGATTGGATCCAGGTTGGGGGTTTCCCAAAGTGTAATAATGACCTCCTCTAGGTGGGAACCTAGAGGATTGAAGTGGATTCGTCATGCCAAAAGTATTGGTCAGAATCGACACCGAGGGGATAGGGATATAGGGCAGAACTTGTCTGCTAACTGGGTTGCTCCATCCAGCCGTAGAGGGATTAGACCTGAGGTTAAGAATAGGGACACTCCCTACATTAGGATTCACTTGGGGAATATGAGAACCACCAAATGGGGAAGGAGTGTAAAGAGGTGTAGTGCCCCCAAGTCCAAGGCTAGTGTTATGGCCAGTAGCTGGGATGGAAGTTGAAAACTGCGAGGCGAAGTTAGACATACCATAAGAAAATGGACTAGAATCCTTGGGGATGGTCTGAACATTTTAACTCGATGAGTGGCCAAAACCTCGAAAAGGGTTCAAGGCAAGAGATGAAGCATTAACTACAGGCTGAGCCATAGTACCGGTGTAAGCCTCCGACACTGCAACTGTAGCAGATGTAGGTGTCAAAGGAGTGCCATTAATTATAGTGGGATTGGGAGTTGAAGAACTCTGAGTGTCCTAAAGACTAGACTTGGTACTCATACTTGTAGGATCACAAGTCTGAAAAGTGTATGTGTGTGTACCACTACTGATAATTCTATGCCCTTTAGAAGGCAAGGACTAAAAAACCAATGGTAACTGTAACAACCGACGAGACTTGTGAGGAATTTGGTCCGACTCCATGATGACTTATGAATCTTCCACAAATAAAAATATATCCTATGGCTAACTAGTAGTCAAAGAGCATACCAAAAATTCAAACGACCAATATGCATGCAAACGAGCTAAAGTGGTTGAGTGGCCTCCCTCGTTAAATAAGGTATGTCTCGTCCAAGAGGGACTTGAGACTCCCTGCTAAAGTTTGGAGGTAATAGAATCAGTTATAAGGGCCCTCGTGGGATTAACAACCATTCGGTTAGATTCCCCCCATAGAGGTAATCCATCACAAAGGTTGTGTGTTTTCTGGCCCTTATCTGACTCGGGGTACAAGCAAAATAACCCCTGGACGTAACCTATGAGATACCTAAGTCAAGAAACTAATAAACCACTGTATAACCAATGCACATGCGAGAATTCATAAGTTCGAATCACCATATGGGCAGGGTATAAAAGCCAAAAACCTTGAAAGCATCGACTCTCACAGAGGTATGGGCACTAGCAAGATCCCCAAATATGAATAAATCCACAGAAATATCTCTGACGCTAGGTGAGTATCCAGGGGTTATCCCTTCAATTAACTTCGCGTGACCTCATGATTAAATCCGGTGTGAGCGGAGCCTCATGATATTACCAATTATACAATGGACTTCTCAACTCCCTATCTCAGACACATATGCTGATTTAATTTCCTTGGAGAATTTTACTCACAAAATCCTATTCCAAGGCACTAAATCTTAAGCTAGTTTGTGCACCCTAAAAATAAAATTGTGACTAATCAATTTTATTCTAAAGCGTAAATTTTATTGGTCGTGGTTACTCAAAAAGGTATGGAAGTGAAAGTCATGATGTTATGACTCTGCCAGAAAATAAATATGGATACAATGCAAAGTTGATCTAAAAATGAAGAAGACTTGTATTCTTGAAATTATTTGCAAGTAAAATTTATGTGTTAAAATGAAAATGGATCAAATTTGCAACACAACTTTAATAGGATTTACTCATTCAAGATGCATATAAATATCACCAAAATCAGTGAACATAAAACACATAACACAACAAATGATAAAGGAGTTCACCCCTCTCTTGGGCTACATCTCCTGGTCCAGCTTCTAATGGATCATTTGTATTATTTTCTCAAAGTGCTCAAAAATGTTCTTTACAATGCTCAAAATGCCAAATAGACTACTCCAATGGCTTCTGTTAGCGATATGTCTTGCCTCAGGATTAGGCGTACCCAAATCTGCAGTTGGCACAGGAAGAAGCTGAGCATATCACGAGGTAATCCCATTTTGTAGCAGCAAGTCAAGCAAGCGAGCGGGCAAAGTTTTGTCTTCAGCAGTTGAGGACCATCCTTAAAGCAAATTGACGGTCAGAATCTTACAGGGGAGATCGGCGAAATGACGTCAGCCGTGAGATCTCAGGAAGTTGCATTGGGGTTAACCCCTAGTGTGCAGAGGAAGAAAGTTGGGGTTCATTTCATCGGAGAATCGGAGTTTTTGAAGACAAGAAACTCTTACATGAAGGAATCGTGATCCGCGATTTCCCGACTAGATCAGAACCGTCCGACAGCAGAGACACGTGACGAGAGATCCCATAGAGTTGGGGATCGGGGAGCTGAAATCCCTGATCACATGACAACGGGAATCGCGATATCCCGATACACGATTTCCTGACGGAGTTAAAGGTCGTAGTGGGATACAGGTGGCAGGGCCCACAACACTAACGAGATTATCCGGGCCGTCCGATCTGGATAGACACGTGGTGCACGATTAAGTCGCTTCGGCATGTCGCCCCTTGTGACTCCAAAACGCAAAGGATAGTCCCGTTATGTTTCGATGCGCGAGGTGACGGGAGATTCCGTGGCCCGGACCCACGGTATTGTCGGGAGAATTAAGAACCGTCGGATCTAGAAGGACACCTGGCACAGGATTAAGACATCTCGGCGTTTCACTTCTTGCGACTTCAAAGGCACAAAGAACAATCACCCTTATCCGCGAACACCGAAAGCCTCTATGGGGATAAAATCAGGGTCACGGTCCACGGTAACCCAAGAAATTAAAAGAGCTAAGAGGAGGGGGGGGGCTAAAAGTGTTGTGTCCAGTCGCCGAAAGCATCGTCACGATTTCCAGATGCCATCAGAAGAGATTTCACTCCTGGTTTTCGGTTGAAGTAAATAAGGATAAGAAGGAGTAGTTGAAGCCTCCTTTCATTCATTAAATGAGGGAATGGAGAGTCTGGCAAGACATCCGCTCATAGAGGTCCTATGTACCGTTTTCCTCAGAGAGGCCATGCCGAAGTCCTTAGCGCGACGAAGAAGTTTGCGCACGCTAGCCGAGCGCTTAATGGCTCAGCTACCCTCCTTACAGGAACCATGCATAGTCAAGGCAGTGTTTAAAGAAAGATACTGGTACGAGTTTGATTGAGGTGACACCATCCATTGAAAGTTTTGAGATGCCTCTGCTGGGCGAGAGGAAGGGGGAAGTATATGTAGGCATTTTGGCCATTTTGTAAGGGTCGATGGTTGAGCAGAGCTCTCTACTGTAATGTTTTAACTGTTTTTCTAGCTTCAGCTTATGCACCTGTATATGAGATTTCTTGTTTTATGACATATAGTTCTCCTTATTCCATCTAATTTCATCTCATGCTAGAGAGGTCATGATTGACTGAGTCATGCGAGCTTTTGCAGTTATGTTATGATGAAAGATTTATTGTCACATAGTTGTATTCTCTGGTCTTTTGCGTTTATGTGTAATATGATATTGCATTTAGACATCTTCTTCCTCAGCCTGTTAGGAACCCATTGTTAGTAACAGACCTTTGCTTTCTCTTATACAAGTCTTCCACCTGCTCACCCTTTACTACAACTCACTATCTGAAGTTTATGCAAGACCTCACTTGCCCATGCATACCTGGCCTAGTTTTAGAATTGGAATGTTATCATTTTGAGTTGGCTTCCATTTGGCCACCCCATCTATAAACAAACTGTGACACAAAACTGATGGGCATCGGGCTCTGCTCCTGATAGCAATCCAAGAGTGACTTCTGTCGCCAACATTTCTGGCGCCGTTGCCGGGGACGAAGTTGAACATCTTCCCTGGGATTGAGCGACCACGATTAGCTGATTCTGAAGGTGCATCAGATATCAGAACTATTGAGATTGCTGCTGTGCACCTAGTGACTCCATTGTGACGAATCCACTGGGGAGAACCTGCTCTACTAATTATGGCATTCAGAGGCAGACACACGCGGTCTCATCCACAGCTGCCCTTAGCTACACCTGAAACCGATCCATAGGTGGTTCTCAGAAAAGGAAAGGCCCCTGAAGAAGAGGCTTCCACCGCCAAAACAGGTAATCCGCCATCTCCTTTTGTCAGAACTCTGTTTTCTCCTCTGCAGTTTCTTAATAGACCTGCTTCAGAGGTTTCCCGTTTCCTCAACTTTGGGAGTGTTCCTGCTGAGTTTTCCCCTCCTAGTGTGGGATTGGAGGGAGAAATCCTTGTCACTCCCCTCTCCTCTGAAGTTGTACCTTGGCGTAGACCCATGACCATAGAAGATTTCCCCACTCCTGCACAAGGAGGAGCACCTGCTGACTTGAGCTCGGTAGCCTGTTCCTTGCATCACCTCTTGTTTCCCACCCCACTCCGATATTCATTCCCGCTAGCCCCTTCGCGAAATCCTTCTCTTCCAAATTCTCCTCTGCCTAATATTCCTATGGCTGGTGCTAATCCCCCTCTGAATAGAATGGACGCCATAGTTCCTGCTAGGTATGCTCCCTTGATCTTACCTCAGCCCACGAATCCTTTCCCTGCTGGAGATTACTTGAAATATATGCCCAAGTTCACCGGGGAAGGGGACATAACTGCGGAAGAGCACTTGGTTGCTTTCTATAGTTATGCAGACAACCTGAACATTGGAAATGAAGATGTCTGGATGAGGGTTTTTGTCCAGAGCCTGGATGGTGAGGTGAGAAAATGGTTTAGAGGATTAGCTCCCGGATCTATTGCTGGAATTGACACCCTAGATAATGCTTTCCTGAGGTAGTGGGGAAATAAGAAGGATTTCATGTATTACATGACAGAGTTTGGGTCGTTGAAGAGAACGGAAGGAGAGTCCGTTCCCGACTTCTCCTAGAGGATTAATAAAATGTACAACAGAATCCCTACTGAGATAAAGCCCTCCAAAGCCTCTGCAATGATCACTTATTCCAGCGCTTTTGATCTTGATTTCTTCCTACTCCTGAGAGAGAGAAGAGCTGCTATGCTGGCCCATATGCAGGATGCGGCCGTGGAGGTAGAATCTAACATATTGGTTGTCAACCGACTTAGAAACACAGGTGATAGAAGTACGTCCAAGAACAGGCCTGAAGCTTCCTCATCGAGTTCCTCACCACTGCCCCAACAGACATATGAGACAGCTAGAACAATAAAATCACTTGCTGCCAAGATAGAAAGACTAGAATTAGAAGGGAAGCCCATGTATAGATGTCCCCAAAACAATGATAATAGAGGTTTCAGACGACCTGCTAATAATATGCCTCAGGTTTTCCTGAGGGAACAGAGGGGAAAGGA